>VSMD01114725.1:0-17121 GCA_008750895.1 Mirza zaza
CGTGATACAGGATGAGAGACCTGAGGCTGCAGGACCATTTCAGCAGGTGGAAAGCTGACTGCAGGGGACCCACTTCCAGGATGGTTTGACTGATGGCAAAGAAAGTAAATGCTTACCAAGGGGAATGTGTCACAATTCTCCTTAGAATGGCAAAAGGAAAATTAATACAGAAAACCAATCACCCAAAAGCAGCCACTGTTATGGATCTATGGACGACTCCTCTTCAGATTATCATAATATAATATCCAAAATGACTTGGATAAAATTTTTAAAAATCACTTGACATATCAAGAATGAGAAAAATAACAACTTGAATTTAAAAAAGACAACCCCAGACACAGACACTGAGATGATCTTGGTGATGAAATTATATGCCTCACATCCTTAAGTCAGCAGCCACACAATTCCTTTGATGAGCTCTTTCTGATATTATTGAAATAAATGAGAAAAAATTAAATCTCAGAAAAATTTACAAGTCATAAAACAAAGTAAATATAAATTATAATACCAAAAATTTTTAATGAAATTAAAAAACAAAATCTCTTTGGGGAAGGTCAAGTACAAGTGACAATGAAACTGAAATTCGGCCATTGGACAAGACATTTAACACTAGAGAAAGTACAAGCCATAGTTATCACGGCCCAGCAGGGGTCGCTGTCGATCTTCTCAGAGCTGAGCCAGCCCTGAAACAATCTCAAATGGTTCAAATTTCATGGTCCCTGGGCCTGTGTTCACTGGCCTAAGGTAGAGGTGACAGCAGGTGCTTCCTCCCAAGGGGCAAACTCAGAGCTGACACCAGCCTAACTGTCCTGACAACAGAGCTGTCCCCTGGGCCAAAGACACAGAATCACAGGGAGCTGGTGGTGTTGGTGATGGGCCCACATTTGCATGAAGCATGACGCAAACACACACTTCTCCCAGGGAGCTGAGGAGGAGACACAGGAACCATCCCAGAGGCAGGAACAGCTGTGGGTCTAGAGGGTCTTGGGCAAGGCCACACCATGGCCCGGACTCCTCTCCCTCCTCACTGTCTGCCCAGGTACAAAGAGACTTCAGAGCCCTTTGACGGGTCCCCCGTCCTCCTTCTCAGTCCTAACTCGTGTCTGATTCGGGTTCCAGGTTCTGTCCTCAGTCTGTGGTGACTCAGGGGCCTGCCATCGTGTCTCCAGGAGGGACAGTCACTCTTTGCTGTGGTTTCAATGCTGGGGCCGTCACCAGTGGTCACTCTTGACACGGGATCCCGCAGAAGTCTGGTCATGTCCCCAGGATATTCATAAATGACAGAAACAACAGACAGTCCTGGACGCCCGCCTGGCTCTCAGTTTCCCTCTTTGGGGGCAGCTGCCCGGGCTGTCTTGGGGACCCACCCCAACACCGACAGGCACGCTTCAGTATCACCAAGTGTATAAGGATGGTGACAAAGAAGAAGGAAAGCCACTGCAAATAGCAACTAACGAGAACCTGTCACAGAGAGAACTAAAGGGCTTTGATTAAAGAAGGGTCCTGAGTCCAGGCAGGGAGGTGACCAGAGAGGGCAGCTGAGGAGCCGGGGGAGGCTCCACCTTCTTCAGGAAACAAAACAGAAATGAAAACAACACACCCCAAACCTCCCCCGACCCAACCACCCAGCTCCTGCCCAGTGTCCCCACTGGCTTCTCCTCCAGTCCCTTCCACAGTGTGGACCGTCCTCACCCTCCCCTTCCCGTCTCTGATTCGCGACTTCCCTTCTCAACCCTCAGGTCTCTCTCCTTAATTCCCCTTCCCTCCTGTCCTATGATCCCCTCAACTAACTACTAAAATATTCTTTTATAACAAATGCCCAGGACTGTTATAATATCTTTTCTTGGGCATATTCACTCACAGCGTCTGTTTCTCTTCAGCCTCTAATCCTGCACTTCAGAAGAAGCCCCCAGCGAGCTGATGCCCCTTTCTCGTCACTCCAGAACCTTCCCCTTCTCCTCCCTGGTCTGTCCTCATCCTCAGGGAACCCAGAGAGTCACCAACCTGCTCAGGTGTCCTCCAGACACTCCCACTCTGTTCCTGTGTGTGACTCCTGAGGAATAACGTGGGGAGAGACACCTGCTTCAGGAGCAGCCTGGGAAGTGGCCTCGTGGCTGAACTGTCCCTGTTCTCAGCTGACGCACATTTGTTCCATGCACAGTTCGTACAGGAGACACCCACTCCCCTTCTAGTGAGGGGTCCTGTGTGTGCTGCGCCCACTGAGGCGGCCCGAACAGCAAACTAAAGACTGAAATGAGGTAGGAGCTGCTCTGCGGAGGGGCCTCACTCTGCCCCTGTGCAGGGAGCGGGCAGTGTAGACAGTCCTGCTTGGGAACAGTAGCCTCTGTCAGGACCCCCTGGCGTCCGCTCACAGACATGCTGGACCTGGGCCTGGGCAGCAGGGGGCGCTGCGGGCCTGACAGTGAGGCTCTGTGGGGCCCAGCTGGGAAACCAGACAGCTGACCCTGGGCTGTGCTCAGGGCTCCTTGGTGCCAGCAGGTGGTCACTCTCTGGGGCCCTGGAGAGACTTGTAGCCGGCCCCCCTCCCAGTAAGGAGGCCCAGCCACTGGGGCTGCACACAGGCCCAGGGCGGGACTGGTGGCAGGGGAGGAGCAGCACATTTGCATGCAGGGCCCTGTCCCTCCTCTGGGCTGGAGGGTGGATAAGAGACACCTGCAGCGCGGCAGCCTCGGCAGGGCTCTGGCTGTGTGCACCATGGCCTGCGCCACACTCCTCCTCCTCACCCTCTTCCTTCACTGCACAGGTCAGGACGGTCCCCAGCATCCTGACCCCCAGCTCACTGACACCTCCTCCCAAACTCATGCCACTTCTCAGGACAAAATGTGTGTCTGTGTTTCCAGGGTCCCTGTCCCAGCCTGTGCTGACTCAGCTGCCCTCTGCATCTCCCTCCCCGGGAGCCTCGGCCAAGCTCACCTGCACCCTGAGCAGTGGGTACAGCACCTATGGCATTGCGTGGCTTCAGCAGCAGCCAGGGAAGGCCCCCGGTACTTGATGTGTGTTTACAGTGATGGAAGCCACAGCAAGGGGGACGAGGCTGACTATGACTGCCAGACCAGGGACAGCAGTGGTGTTAATCACAGTGACACTGGCAGGTGGGGAAGTGGGACAAACACCTCAGCCTGCTCAGGGTTTTGTTCTATGGCAAGTTTCAAATTTTAAAATATGTTAAATACATTCAAAGCCTACCTGAATGTACATTCTGGTTTAAAATACTTCTATTCTCAATTTCCACTCAATGTTTCCAAGTCTCAGGAAAACTAAAAACAAAAAGTAAAACCTCTTGATGACACTGAAATGTGGCCTGTGTATCCCAATGTCCTAAACCGGTGCGTGTGGACTTTGTTTGTTTGTTTGTTTCCCTGAAAGGCATAAAATGAGCCTCTCCCGACTCACACCGTGGTCAGAGCCCAGGCCATGCCACGAGCAGACAGTCCTCCCTGCTGTGCTCTTCTAGCTGTCATAGCAGACACCCCTGTTCCTTCCCAGCCATCTGTGCTTGGCCTGCCCAGGGCGCCCTCCGCCCCAGGCACCAGGCTGTGGGGCGGGACTTGTTGCCTGAGGACGTGGGTCGGGGAGGAATTCCAGGGACACATCTGGCCCTGCTCACTGGCAGGCACCTGCAGGTGTGGTTCTCACCTCAGCATAGGGGGTGGGGACGGGGACAGCGATGGGGCTGGGGCCAGTGACCGCCCTGTGGGAGCTGGGAGGGAAGGAGGTGCCACCACTGCTGGGGACGCCGAGTGGCTCCAAGGTGTTGGGAGCAGCAGGTCCTTGAGTGTGAGTTTCCTGCAGCTGACGCCAGGCAGGCGCACGGGGACCACATTGGGTGCTGTCCCTGAGCCCACAGGCACGGACTTGTGTCCTCTCCTCTCCTGCCCCATGGAGGCTGTTCCACAGTCTGTGCCGTGCAGTGTGACCTGTAGGACATCAGGGAGCAGAACCCCCAAACTATGCCGGGTCCTCTCCTCATGGAGCTCATGGTATCCCATGAGGTCACCTTCTCCGGCACAGGCAGCTGCACAGACATTGGGGGTGACCGTGGAGGTGGGTACCAAGTGCCACCAACCCAGGCCCGTGTGTATCACCTGGGCAGGAGAGTCCCCTGGCAACAGAGGGTTAAATAACCGCCAGACGCTCCTCATATAATACCGTAGAGTCTGGGCTACAAACACTGTCATTTGTCTTATCAAAAACCAGAGAAAGGACAACTGCAATGAGAGATGAAATCAACACCCGCGGACTCTGCAGTATTAACAGCGCAGAGGCTGACGTGGTGTGACAGAGGTTTGTAAAGCAACAGCATGAATCCCTGTGACGAGAGCCTGCAACCACTCCTTAGACAAAGGGAGACGGAGGAAATATCAGAAAATAGAGATATATAAGCTCAAGCCAAGTAAATATTACACAACTGAAGAATACACTAGATGGGATTTTAAAAAGAAAGTTCAGGAAAAACACAAGAGCTGGTAACTTCGGAGAATCCACCACTGGGGAAGGTTTTCCACGCCACGTGTGAAGGAAGTGAGCATTAGGGGGTGAGGAACTGAAAAGCTAAGGATCTGGTTTGACCCAGGGAAAGTTAAAGTGGACAGTGTAGAAAAAATAACTCCACATCACCCTGCACACGCGCGCGCACACACACACACACACACACACACACACGCCAGGCTGGTGCACAAGTAATTCTTCCACAAGTTTTCTGCTCAGACACAAACTTTTGTTTCTTTTTTGTGGCTTTAGTAATTGGAATCATTTCTTCGGCTAAGCTTTATTCTTTATATGACCAAATAATATATACTGAACATTCCTTTTGTGAGAAATTATTAAACTGTTGTCATTTTTTAAAACATACACAGCACTCATCATTCACTATAAACCCTATTTTCTCTTACCCTCACATTTTGAAACGTTATTCGTAATGACTCTCAAAAATCAGGGTCATATGAGACCTGCACAGTGGACAGAGCAGTGGGGAGGCAGGGCTGGCTCTGGGACACTCTGGCCACCATGTCACAGGATGATGTGTCTGAGACTGGACACCAGGGGGCACTAGGGCCTACTGAAGAGAGGTGTCCTTTGGTAAGAGCTGGGAACAGTCACCTGCCCTGCCTGGTGCCCTCTGCTCAGGGCACAGCTGTGACCTCCCCACCCCCTGGGACCACACAGCCCCGCCCCCGCCCACCCCTGACTCCCTCAGGCACAGGGGCCTGACCAGGGCCCAGGGGGGCAGAAAGCTGGGGCCATTTGCATGGAGGAGCCTCCCCTCTCAGGGTATGAAGAGGGGAAGGACAGACCTGGGGAAGCTGCTGCAGCTGCGGGCACACAAGGCAGCACTCGCGACAGCCCCACCATGGCCTGGGCCCCTCTCCTCCTCTCCCTCCTGGCTCACTGCACAGGAGACCTGACTCGGGCCAGGGAAGGGCCCTGGGAAGACCGTGGGGCCCTGCTCTGTCCTCCTGTCTCCAGACCCAGAGTCACCATGTGTGTGTCTCCCCCTTCCAGGGTCCTGGGCCCAGTCTGCGCTGACTCAGCCGCCCTTGGTGTCTGGAGCCCCGGGGCAGAGCGTCACCATCCCCTGCTCGGGAAGCAGCAGCAACATCGGGGGTAATTATGTGCACTGGTACCAGCAGCTCCCAGGAACGGCCCCCAAACTCCTCATCTATTATGATAGCAATAGACCCTCGGGGGTCCCTGCCCGGTTCTCTGGCTCCAAGTCTGGCAGCTCGGCCTCCCTGACCATCGCGGGGCTCCAGGCTGAGGATGAGGCTGACTATTACTGCCAGTCCTATGACAGCAGTCTGGGTGCTCCACAGTGCTCCAGCCCCACGGGGAACTGAGACAAAAACCTGCCCCTGCTTTCTTCTGATCACGGTCATGACTGCCTGTGACAAACGCCAGGCAAAACATTGACTGAGGCCAACCCCAGGCATTCACGTCTGAAAATCTAACTCTCAGAGCACAGACCTGCTTTAAATAGTCAGTGACATTGCAAAGCCCGTGACCTTGCCCTCTTTCATATTGTTTTCTTTAAACATCTTTGTTAATATAAATTATAATGTGGATATCATAAATTGCACACATTTAAAATACACACCTCAAATTTCTTTAGTGTTTACCGAGTTCTACAACCATCACAGTAACATGAATTTAGAATACTTTCATCACCCTACAAATACACAATTATTAGTCTAATAGCTATTATTTTTATAAGTTTGGTTTGTAAATCCAATTTTTGTTTTCTATATAACTTAGGAGATTAATGTATGAAAATATTTATTAGGGTGATTGAAATATATTAATATGTAATTTAGTACATCATTCATTTTTATTGCCAAAAAATATTCCATGGTATGGATGTCCTACAGGTCGTTAAACCATTCATGAATTGTTGACATTTACTTTGCTTAAGACTTTTGATTTTATGCGTGATGTTGCTGTAATCTTGGCACACAAGTTTCAAATTTCTCTGTGCACTTATGTGTATATTTTTGGTTGGGGTAGATTGGTAAGAGTGGACTTTCAGGGTGATATAATTACTGTCTTTCAGGAAATGTCTGATTGATTTCCAATGGGGCTGCACCACATTACATTCGCATGAATAATATATAAGAGTTCCAATTTCTCCCCATTCTCATCACCATTTGTCATCACGGGTCACTGTGTCTGTAGCCACCCCAGTGGGTCTGCAGTGGTCCTCCTCTTTGACTCGATGGCATTTCCCTGGAGGCTCAGGTGTTGGGACCCGCTCGTGTGCCATCCTGCTTCCAGTCACACAGGAGCAGCGGAAGGTCTGAGGCCCGTCATGAGTCACTCACTGCAGGACACTCTAGACTGAGGGGGGTTGAATCCCACACGCAGCCTGCTCCCCTCCACGGAGCGGAACCTGCCTGTCCCAGCACAGAGTCCTCTCGGAGGCAGCGATGGCAGAGTGGGGACCCCATCCCAGGCAGGAGCTGAGGCGCCGTGTGGACTCCGCCCCTGCTGGTCTGCAGCTCCAGGGCTCCAGCCCTGTGCCAGAGCCGGCTCCTGCCCACCACCCCGTCCCTACCACGGACACACGGCAGGTCCCGCGATGTCCCCTCCGCCTCAGCAGAGGATGTGCCACTGGGAACGGGACTCGGATGCGGACTGGGCTGCTGTAGCTTCTCTCTGTGCTCACACGGTGCCAGCAGCATTGGCCAAACAGCCCATCAGCTTCTAGACGACCTCGTGACACAGAATCAAAACAGTATTCCAGGAAAAAATAAAATTTCCTTTAGATGGAATAACATGAGACTTAAGTAAGTGTAGAGGTAGAGTGCATTGATGGTAGAATTTTGTTAACAAAAATATAAAAAACATGCATTTAATATACCAAGAAAGAAATCAGACCTAACAGGTGCAGTGTCCGCTACCTGGGTGATGGGCACAGGTAACTTGGGCTCAGGCAGTACAGAAGCAATTCATGGAACCAAAACATTTCTTCCCATGGAATATTTTGAAATTTTAAAATGAAAAAAGAATAAATGTATTTGAATAAATGGTAATAAAAAATTTTTTTGAACCTTAAATTTTTTTTATAATAATATGGCAAAATTTAAATCCAGGAAAACTCTCAAATGTTTTGCAAATGAACACAAAATGAGTGGAACACACACTTACATTTTGAGACACAGACTAAAGCAATATTAATTTGTACAGTCTAAAGCTGTTGCTGGAAGAAACACAGGAAAGTTTCATTAACAGTTTGGAAATAGTCCTAGGTATGAAATGCACTAGGATACATTAAAGTACCGTGTAGCAAACACAATGGACTCAATGACCAAACAGAGACATGAATCACAATAAAAACATTGCTTCTTAATTTTTTACACTGCAAGATTGAGAATGATATGTAGGAAAAGTATTTTACCTTAATTTGAAAGAACAAACAGCCCACCCCTGGTGGAATAACATAGAAAGCCTTTCACTACTCGGGAACTACTTGAGAACTGGACAACAGTGAGTTTAGGATTTTCCATCCCCACACCTCAGGCCGTGCAGGGCTGGGATCCTGAGAGAAAACACAATGAGGTGACGTCACGGGCGTGGGCTCTGCCATTGACTGGGCAAGCCAGGGAGCCCTCCTGGGATGTCCTGAGGTCCTGCTCAGCCCCGGGTGGGCGCAGGGTTCAGGTTGCAGCCACCGCTCCGGGTGCAGGGCAGCCTCCCCAGCGCTGGGCCTCCCTCACCTCTGAGCCCAGCTTAGCTCCAGGGCTCTCCTGACACGACAGCATTTCTCACCACGTCGCCATGGGTCTCCTCTGTAAATTAAAATTGTTTGAGTTTGGAGCCTCTGAGAATCACGTGAGAAGAAAGGCTTAGACAAGAAAGTGATTGATTTGGGGGAGGGGCCCTGGAGAAAGACACATGGGAAGGGGGCTGGCATGGGAGGCGGCTTGAGACCACAGCCCAGGCCCCTGTGCAAGGAGAGAGGGAGGAAGGACGGGCAGGATGAGCCTCAGACACAGGCAGGTCTGAGGATGCCCCAGCAGGCTGAGCAGGTCCTAGCCCGTGGGGAGCCCATTGGAGGATCCTGCTTCCTGCAGGGGGACCTGGCTGCAGGGACCCCGGGCTCATCCCTGCCTGAGCCAGCCCAGGGGCAGGGCTCAGTCACCTGTGCTCCTCCCTGCAGATTCCCCAGGACGGAGGTCTGGGTGGGCACTTCCATGGCCACAGCAACTGTCCTCTGCTGCTGTGTCCAGGCTCAGGACAGGGCTGTGTCCTGCTCCACCTACACCCCACGCAAGGTCAAACCTGAGATGCCCTGGGGTTGGGAGCCTTGGGCACCCGCAGGCCCTGCAGCCACTGAGACGCCCCCTCTGCCCCAGCTGCATGCCAGGGACAGGGGCTGTGGAAGACCTGACTCACAGCAGCCACCTCTTCTGGGGTCAAACTGACGTCCTCAGGCCTGGAGTGTCCTCTGGAGCCATCCTTATCGTGCTCCAGTGCTGGCTCTTCCTGCTAAAGTGACATGGGTCCTGTCCCTAAACTCCTGCTCCATTCCCAGCACCTAACACAGGGCAGGCCTTCCTTGAATGTTGTTGTAAAAAATGAATGAACAACTCAGCCTCAGTTCCCTGCCAGATGATTATTTTCCCTATAAAGGGGGAAATGAGTTCCTTGGCCCTGAATTTATCTAAATTGTGCCGACCTCTTTCCACACTGTCACTCCATGGCGACAAATGCACAACCAACCCTACCTTAGTCCTGAGCCCTGCTCTTCCCTGTGGCCTTCCCTGCATCAGCTGCAGCATCACAGCCTCTCTGGGGTCAGCCTCGACCCACTGCACACTCTGGACTGTCACTGCCTGACCCACAGCCTGGGCTTTAGTCTTCTCTCCCCATGTCCCATGTCAGAGGCACATGCCATTCCTCCCCTTCCCTATTTCCTCTGCTGTCATCTCCCTCCAGCCTCCTAAGAATGTTTCCTGCCCATTCTGTGCTTCAAGGTATACTAAAATTACTGTCCTAGAGCTGATTCTCTAATAGGGTGACAGAGGACACGCACAGCTATGGGGAAACCTCTTTCCTTAAATGAATGAGAATCAGCCTCATGCCCCTGGGCATTGTCCCCACTGCATGCCTCAGCCCCACCCCCACCCCCTCTGCCTCCCATCAGTGTCTGCCACCCCCTCTCTGAGCCTTGCCCTGACAGGGCTGAGCATCCCACAGTCTATGTTCCCCTCTGTGAACCCCATTTCCCCCTCGGTGACTTCCTAGTCACACCAGCATCCTGAGCAAGTGCCCCTCCTCTGAGCCATCCTCCCGGAGAGATCCTTTGTCCTCTCTGCTCCAGAGCAGGTGACACGCTCTCATGGCTCAAGATTCCACAAGAGATAAAACAGATTTTACCTCTCCTGAAGGTAAAATGCATCCCGATAACAAAACATAGTACCACCATATATGAAGTAAAAATTCATAAAATTGTGCATGGTGCATATAGTACATATGAGACAATTTCAAAATGTCACTCCCAGCATGACTTCCAGCTGGAGCCCGTCTCTCCCAGCAGATGGAGCAGGAGCCGCTGTAGCCATGGCAGGTTCAGGAGCTCAGGGTGGCCCAGGACAGAGCAGTGGGTGTGGCTGGAGCCCCAGAGCAACGGCAGGGGCTACAGGGGGCTGTGGGCTAGGCAGGGCCAGACCAGAAAGGGCTGAGGAGTGAGGACTGTGGGGTTCATGCAAACAGCCCTGGGGAGTCACTGATGGAGTTTAATCCTGGGGTGACCTGCCTGACCCCAGTGACAAGGATCTGCCCGGATGCTTTGAGGAAACAGGCTGGGGGAGGGTGTTGGAAGCAGAGGATCCAGGTCGTGGGTTATTTTCTAAAATGCACTGTGAGTACAGAAGTCGGAGACTGTCAGGCACTGACAGCAGATGTGAACACAGGACACGGTGCGCGACTGCTGATGTCCGCATGCGCTTCCCAAGCGCTCAGCACAGCTGCAGACGCATGCATCCACACACTCCGCTTCCCATACACTAAGAGCATGAGTGAGTTCACACAGGGGAACAAAATTCTGCTACTA
This sequence comes from Mirza zaza, assembly GCA_008750895.1. Lineage (NCBI taxonomy): Eukaryota > Metazoa > Chordata > Mammalia > Primates > Cheirogaleidae > Mirza > Mirza zaza. The sequence continues at coordinate 10,571 of VSMD01114725.1, forward strand.
TGTAAACAAATTATTTGACATGTAAGATGAAATCCTGATATAACATGTATCAAATATTAGAAAATTACACTCTTACTAAAACAAAGATCACTTATAAGAGAAATAAACACTAACGCTGTCCACGAGTACATGTTAAGCATACTTTATCTGTTATTGTATCACAAATACTGAGTCATATCTATTCTAAAAGCATCACCTGACTTCAAGATTTCTATCAAATATTTGCTGCATTTCAATCAAATATTTCCCATATTGTGAAAAGGCTACATAAATTATTTCCTAGGAAATTCGCTTTCTGTAGTATTCCCATGGGAACCCCCTACACACGCTCCACACCATGTCAACTGTGCCAGCATCCGTGACGACCAATGTGATAGCACACGTGTGTCACTAATCTGTGTCTACTCTGACAGGTCAGGTACCTTTAAAAATGTGTATATGTAAATCTTTGCACCTCCTATAAACCAAGATTCCTTCTGGGAGTGAGAGAATACAGTGAAAAAGCACAATATTTCAGAATAATCCAACTTAGGAGCCAGCCCATGGCTGTGTGCCCAGAGTCAGCCACTGGGGAGCTGCAGAGGCCAGCTGGGCTCTCAGGTCTCTGGGCCATGGGGAGGTGTGTGCCTGTGACCAGCAGGGGGCGCTGGGGGACTGCCCTGTGGTCCCTACACAGCTGCTCAGGGAGGACCAGTCACTCTAAGGAGCTTTGTTTTCAGGGCTGTGCCCTGTGCCCACTGATGGGGACTCAGCAGCTGTGTCCTCTCTGGCCTGGCACAGTCCCCTGAGCAGGGCCCTTTGTGTGGTCCCAGCAGCTGCTTCCTCCCAGGGCTCCCCCAAGGGGCAAAGCCAAGCTCCCCCTCCTCAGTGTGCAGTGAGAGCTGAGCTTCAGCCCAGGGCTCAGGGAGGGGCTGGCAGTCCCTGGATGGAAACACGTTTGCATGAGCAGCCCCTCCTCTGCAGAGGGTGGGGACAAAAGGAGGCCTGGGCAGCCCAGCCCCACTGTGGGGACCAGGGGCTGTGTGCACCATGGCCTGGGCTCCTCTCCTGCTCGTGCTCCTCTCTCACTGCACAGGTAGGGACAGGCCTGGGAGACTCAGGGCAGCCCCAAGTCCATTCTGTCTCTTCTGGCTCAGGCCCAGAGATGTTAACCCTGATCTTGACCCTACTCATGTGTATCTGTTTGCAGGATCCCTGTCCCAGCCTATGGTGACCCAGCCGCCCTCCCTCTCTGCCTCTCCTGGAGCATCAGCCAGACTCACCTGCACCTTGAGAAGTGACATCAGTGTTGGTGGTAAAGACATGTACTGGTACCAGCAGAAGCCAGGGAGCCCGCCCCGGTACCTGCTGTACTACTACTCAGACTCAGATAAGCACCAGGGCTCCGGGGTCCCCAGCCGCTTCTCTGGCTCCAAAGACGCCTCGGCCAACGCAGGGATTCTGCACATCTCTGGGCTGCAGCCTGAGGACGAGGCTGACTATTACTGCAATATATGGGATGGCAGCTCTGAGAGTTGCACAGTGATCTAGACACACGGGGAAGTGAGACAAAAATCTCCCCCTGTTCTTCTGGCCCTGTGATTTCAGCCTTTGCTTGTGGCTCTGACAAAGTCTACCTCAGGGGTGACTTCTGTTGTCAGAACTTCTAGCAATACCTGATTTTTCTTGGGCAAATAAATGTGACAACGTTATATCCTGCTGTTCAACTCAACTTTTGGATTGACCCATTGCAGAAATCTTTTCATCCTGTGCACGTTTTGTCTTGAAAATTCCTTATGTGGGTTAAAAATCTCTCCCTGGAGACTTTGGAGGAGACTAAACATGTTTCACTCAGGAGATGCCTCGCTCAGAGTAGAAAGTGTGAGAAACGATGTCAGTGGGATCGCAGTCCTGGCAGACGCTTGCCTGGGCGCACGTGACCCGCTGGTGTGTGAGGAGGGGAGGTGCGGGCGGCTGCCTTGCAGTCAGGGGAGCCCAACATGGTGGTCAGGGAGAGGCTCGACCAGGAGCAGGACTCACTGCCCTGAGGCTGACGGGCAGCGTGTGGGGGCAGCAGGTGGGGTTGGGCTCCAGCTGGGCCGAGGCTGTGCTGTCACCTGCAGTGTGACCTGAGGGGCTGTGGTTGGGACTCTCCCTTCACCCCAGTAAAGCAATTCATGGCCTGCCACCTCTTTAAAGACAATCACCCAAAAGGCTCTTTGGAGGAGAAGACACCCTCCTAGTCTCAACATTTTGGGAGGTATTTTCAAGAGTTAGAAATGGAACCTACATGCATAATCTCTGGACGGGCAATACAGGACCTTTCTCTCAAAATATACCCGTCTGATAGCTGTCATGGCCTGTCCCAGAATTGGAGGGTATGTCCCAGCCCACATTGGTGCTGCTGGCCTGGTCCTATAGTAGATTGGGGTGTGATGCATATTGGGGGAATCTGAGACTCAGACCTTTCTGCGTTTGGCAGGAACTGGGGAACGGGCTTCCCCATCCTCCAACAATTAGCACAGAATGTTCCACGTAACAGGACCCAGGAAATACTAGAAAGGCAAAGAGAAGTATGACTATTTGTACAAAGTGCCTCTAACGTTGCTCTGTGAATGGGGCAGGGAAAGAGATTCAGGGCAGCACTGTCTTCACTTTGTGCCCTAAGGTGCAGGGTTATGGCCTGTCCCCATCCTGTCCTGGGTCATATCTTCCTCAATATTCTGTAACATGACCCAGGCCCAGGTGTCTAAGGCCCCTGCAGACATCCTGCCCGGGCTCTGCCCACCCTCGGGGACCCTGCCCTGGGCTCACAGGTCTCTGCACTTCTCCCTGCTGGTCCAGCCTCCTGTAGGGACCAGGTCCCCAGGAGAGAAGCTGACACCTCCTGCCCTGGAAGACATAACAGCACTCGGTGGAATGGTCAGGTTGTGTCATGTTACCATCAGGGATGTCTCATCAGAACTCTTGACCCTTTGAAACCACCACGTGCTCGTGGAATCCCAGTTCTTCACGTGGGTTCCAGGCCATCCTCCCCCAGGAGCTCTTGCTTTCATTTCAGGGATGAGCTCAAGGAAGGGATTGTTACATGACAAACACCAGTCACTCATCACCACATAGGTGGCTGTGTCTTCTCAGTGCCAGCAGTGATGTGCCCCACGTGTCCTTCCAGGGTCCTACACACAGGCTGTGCTCCCTCAGCTGCCCATCCTCTGGGAGAAATGTCACCTCCTCCTGCACTGGGGTCAGCAGCTTGGGGTGGACAGTGTGGTGTGATCCCACCAGCTCCCCAGAGAACCCACAAATGCGGATACTTGGTGGTTCTCAACCTGTAGGGTCCCACGTTACATGTCTTGCTTCACGTGTGGCCACGTGGACTCCTGCAATACTCTGGGCTTCTATCCGAGGATGAAGGTGATGATGACTGTTCAGGATGGGGAAGGAGCCCGGTGCTAACCCTGGGTACCTGCTCCACAGGAAAATGAGCCACATGTCTCCTCTCTGATCCGCTATCCTGACCCATGAACCCACTCTGTCATTTTATGGCCAACACTAGACTCAGGGAACATTCCTACAGTCATTCCTCACTCCAAGACTAAGATTCTGAGAGGCATTCCGGGATCTGGAAACATCTATCCACCCAATGCTAAGACTAAGCTATTAAAATAAAAGACCCCAGTCTTGTCGTTGTCCCATAGACATGGAGATCAGATGGGAAAGGCCTGTGGCCATCACAGATGTCTAGGCAAGTGTCCTTGCTGTGTGTCTGTGTCCATGACTCAGGACGGGCATGTGGTGAGCAGTGAGAGTGGTCACCATATGGTCCAGGGAAAAGGTGTTGAGTTCTGTGAAGTCAAAGAGGCAACTGACACATGTCACTGCTCTTGGCTGTACCTAAGGCAGCTCCCTGATGTCTGCAGGTTCCTGTGATCGTCCTCATATTGGGCAGGAGCATTCCCTCGAATGGATGACTGGGACCCCACAAAGTATCAGGCAGGAAGAAGGTGCAGACTTTAGAACAGACTAATCAAAGAAAAGCCACTAGATTATGCCCAAGGAAACTAAAAGACATTTGATTGTAATGCAAATGTAATGCAATTTGATTGTAATGCAAGTCCCTATAGGTGTAAAAACAAAGTGGACAATGATGGTTTTATGTCACCACAAGGTCCTTGTGAAAACAGAGGGCAAATTCCAGCCCACATGTGGCAGGGGCAAAAGAGAGGAGCAGAAACCTCTGGAATCCAGGTGGAGGGAATGTCTGCATTTTTGTGGTGCTGAAGTGATAAAAAAACAGCCAGAGGCTCGCCTGAAAGTCCTGCAGGCTCACAGCGCAGTGGGAGGGAATGTGTGGAACACACACAGTTATATTGAAGCCAGAATCACCGCCACTGCCAGCAGCAGCGATAGTTTCCATAGTTTTCATAATTAATACACGGGGACCTGTCCAACACCTAGCAATAGTAATTATGACAAAGACAGGGATTGTGTAAACTTTTTAAATATTCTCCATTGTAGGGAAATTCGACAAAATATTAAATTAGTGTGGGCTCTAAGAAGACAAGGTTGCAATTGGCAACATCTAGGGTCACTACTGACACAGTAGGCTGTAAAAGTAAATACCTAGTGAGTGTGAAATCATTCAGTGCAAATGCTTGATTCATGAAAAACAAAAGGTGAGAAAACAGGAATTAAGCAATGAAGCCCAGATTAAGAAAAAGAAAGTTAGACACAGACACCGGATCAGTAATTGCACTAAATGTACATTCATGGGTGGATGGGATAAAAACAGAGTCCCTTACAGCAAAGACACAAACGTGTCCTGCTCCTTCTGCCCCACAGGGCAGTTTAGAGATGAAGAGTTTCTACATATTCCCTGATGTTCACAACAAATCATTCAAACATAGTATATATATATATATATATATATATATTTTATTTTCTGGTTATGAGCCCCATGACGTCCTGTGTCGCTGCATGTGGAGTTGGGAGAAGTCTCTTCCTGGAACGATGACGCTGTTTCTCCTCTGAACGGGCAGCTCCCCTGAGGCTCTCCCTGGACATTGGCGGTTAATTAGAGCGAAGGAGGGTCGGCAGCCCAGCCTGGCAGTGCCACTCTGTGTGTCACCCCCGCAGCCCTGGTCCCCACGGCTGCTACTGCACACAGTTTACAGACCACGTCAGCGGGAAGCCCCTGTCCCTTCATACTCCCAGCCACGGGCTCTGAGGTTTCCCAGGGGGCTCCCTGCCAGAGGGAGGAGGACCCACTAGTCACCCACGAGGAAGACGTGGTGACATTTCACCTGTGCAGGCAAGAAAACGTGCTTAGAGCTGGGGTTAGGTTTGGGGAAAATTAGATCATCAGAGCACGATGTTGAGAACACATGTAGCTCATCCTTCAGCCTGAAGTTTCTACAGAAAAATGCAGCATGCAGGTCACTAAGGGTGTGGGGAGCTGGTTTGATGACAGCTGTCACTTAAGATCAAGAGTGCATTTCCTCTTCCCCAAGTCACAAGCAGCACTGGGACCTATTTGTCCAACTGCAAAGAGAAAGATCGTGATACAGGATGAGAGACCTGAGGCTGCAGGACCATTTCAGCAGGTGGAAAGCTGACTGCAGGGGACCCACTTCCAGGATGGTTTGACTGATGGCAAAGAAAGTAAATGCTTACCAAGGGGAATGTGTCACAATTCTCCTTAGAATGGCAAAAGGAAAATTAATACAGAAAACCAATCACCCAAAAGCAGCCACTGTTATGGATCTATGGACGACTCCTCTTCAGATTATCATAATATAATATCCAAAATGACTTGGATAAAATTTTTAAAAATCACTTGACATATCAAGAATGAGAAAAATAACAACTTGAATTTAAAAAAGACAACCCCAGACACAGACACTGAGATGATCTTGGTGATGAAATTATATGCCTCACATCCTTAAGTCAGCAGCCACACAATTCCTTTGATGAGCTCTTTCTGATATTATTGAAATAAATGAGAAAAAATTAAATCTCAGAAAAATTTACAAGTCATAAAACAAAGTAAATATAAATTATAATACCAAAAATTTTTAATGAAATTAAAAAACAAAATCTCTTTGGGGAAGGTCAAGTACAAGTGACAATGAAACTGAAATTCGGCCATTGGACAAGACATTTAACACTAGAGAAAGTACCAGCCATAGTTATCACGGCCCAGCAGGGGGCGCTGTCGATCTTCTCAGAGCTGAGCCAGCCCTGAAACAATCTCAAATGGTTCAAATTTCATGGTCCCTGGGCCTGTGTTCACTGGCCTAAGGTAGAGGTGACAGCAGGTGCTTCCTCCCAAGGGGCAAACTCAGAGCTGACACCAGCCTAACTGTCCTGACAACAGAGCTGTCCCCTGGGCCAAAGACACAGAATCACAGGGAGCTGGTGGTGTTGGTGATGGGCCCACATTTGCATGAAGCATGACGCAAACACACACTTCTCCCAGGGAGCTGAGGAGGAGACACAGGAACCATCCCAGAGGCAGGAACAGCTGTGGGTCTAGAGGGTCTTGGGCAAGGCCACACCATGGCCCGGACTCC
>VSMD01114726.1:0-27651 GCA_008750895.1 Mirza zaza
CCTTCCTTCCTGTTTTTTATTCAATCAATGCCAACTTCTGATCATCCATTATTGGAGACAAGGGAAAGGAATCTGGAAAATGTCTTATTTCAGGGACCTCCCAAATGTCAAGTGCCATGCAATGTGATCTCACACACTTCATTTCATTTAATCTTCACAGCAGGCAAGCCAAGTAGTAATATTGCCCCCATTGTGCCAGTGAGAAAACTGAGGCTGAGATAAGTTAAATATCTTACCCAGATTCACTGAGCCAGAAGTAACTGGTAGAGAAAGAACCCCAAACTGGTTCTTTCTTACTTCAAAGTCCTTGCCATTCCCATTATACAAGCCTCTATCTGAAATCTACATTTAGTTCAGTGTTGCTATGGAAGTGTAAACATTGGCTGTGCAGAGTTTCTATTCATCTTGGAATCTCTGCCTGCCTTTGGGTTTGATTACTAACAAGCTCCCAAGAACTTCTGCTCTCCCCTCTTCTGTGTTTCAGCCCTTGGGTCTGCTTGCCTCAGCCTGCAGGTTTCTTTCTGGTTGCCCACTTTCTAAGGATAGCTCTCTAGGGGGTGGGGGAAACTATTTAGAAAGACCTCAACTTTGAAGGCAAATAAATCTATACAAAGACTTGCTTTATTTTCATTCCTTTTAATCCAGCTTTTTCAAGGATATGGTTGTATTAGTCATACTTCTCCACAGAAACAGAACCAATAGGATGGATACACACACACACACACACACACACACACACACACACACATATATATATATATATAGAGAGAGAGAGAGAGGGAGGATCTATTATAGGAATTGGTTTATGTAATTATGGAGGTCAAGATTCTCATGATCTGCAATCTGCAAGCCAGAGACACTGGGATGCTGGTGATGTAATTCAATTCACATCCAAAGGCTGAAGAATGGGGAAGGGGCCTCAGTGAGGAGATGGTATGAGTTCAGGTCCTAGTCTGAAGGCCATGGAACCAGGAGCACCAAAGTCCGAGGGCAGCAGAAGGTGGATGTTCCAGCTCAAAGATAGAGACAGTGAATTCCCCCTTCCTTTGCCTTTTTGTTCCATTTGGCCTTTCAACAGATTGGATAATGCTGGCTATTGGTGAGAATGATCTTCTTGGTCTCTGTGGTTCAAATGGTAATCACTTCTGGAAACACCTTCCCGGAAACACCTAGAAATAATGTTTCATCAGCTATCTGGGCATCCCTTAGCCCAGTCAAGTAGACACATAAAATTAACCATCACAGTGATTGGCCAAGATAAATCACATAGATGGATTTAAGAATGGATTCCCATAATGTAGAAATCCTTAACTGTTAATATGCATCAAAATTTTTCTGGGAAATTATGGACAACACAGATCCTAGGGTCCTACTGCAAAGACCTAGTCCAAGGTGATCTTAGAATGGGACCCAGGAATTAGATTTTTAGAAAGCACTCACATTCTAACAGGGGGCTCTAAGACTTTATGGAACACTGCTTGAAGATGAGATAAGATGAATTGCACTTTTTAGTTACGTTGTGGGAGGGAATCATTACTCCACGAAGTTTTTATAGTTGGCAGCTGCAGTTTTCATAACCACTCGGTCTCGTCTATGTCTGAGACCACACTGCTAAATTCACCCACATGCACAAAATACCTCTAAAAATGGCTGTGGAATGGACCTCCAAGGCGATGCAGCTGGCTGTGGGAGCCTCCTCTCCGCTTACTGGGCTGGGATTAGCTGTTAGGCAGCTCAGAGAGACAAAGTCTATTTTCTGTCCTCCTGTCTATTTTGAGTGCTCCTATGCTAATCTCTGCACTGTCTAGCCATGACTGAGGACTTTCCCAGAAGACACTTGTTTATAATAACTTCAAAAAAAAATCCTTGAAACCCTCATCTTCTCCACCCTACTCATTGGCTGACTCTGAAATATGTGTTCTGGGAGTCCAGTGGACAAAGTTTTATTTGCTGTTACTTCAAAGCTTAAGGAGGGCAAATCCACCTTCTTTTATTCTGTCACCAGGTAGTTAGCATGTGGCTGTTATAGCACAAGCACTGGATAGGTGCTGGAGGTCAAGTGAAGGAGAGATAAAGAAGGCATGGGCCCCTCTCTGAAAGATCTCCCAATTTAATGGGGAAGGTCAGGGTTGTCATGAGAACAAACCAACACATCCATTGGGATGGAAAAAACTTCCATTTTTAAGATATATAAAATCTATAATTCTTTTCCTTTGTGGTTTCTGGATTTTGTCCTTGCTTGGTAAAGGTGTTTAGTATAAGATTATTTTTTAAATTATCCTATAAATATGATCACCGTGGAGTTTATATTTTACATTTATGTCTATAATCATCTAAAAATTATTTGAGTCTATTGTATGATAAAAATGTCTATTGAACTTTTTTCCAGTTACCCAATTTATTGAATACATCACCTAACCCACCACTAATTTGAAATGTAACGAAGTTCCTACATGTACATGTAAAAACCTGTCCTATATTTTAATTTCTCTCTTCATCTATTCCTGCACCATGAACATTATTCTTTTTTTTTTCATGCTTCTACATAGATCTTTTATCTGTTTACCTATTTCTTGTTAATGAAACCTGTTGGATATGCCCATAATCAGGGTTTCCTATAGGAAGGAGGCTAGGCAAGGAGTCGATAGTTAAGTTGGAAACCCGGGGGGAGTAGCACAGTAAGGAAGACTTCTGTTCTAAAATATAGTGTATTAATAAAAACAAAGTAAAATAAGGCCAACAGATCAGGAGATGGTTGCTATTGAAAGACAGTTTGTTACTCATAGTTCCCAAAGGAAGGAGCGTGCCGCACTACACAGGGCCCATGGGGAAGTGCAGGTTTGGTCGGGAAGCAGAGAAGAAAGGGAGGGAATTGTGAGCAAGAACCTTTATTGTGGTTTCTGCAAAAAGGGCCAAAGCTGAGTAAACAGGCTTAGGATTGGCTAGTTCGGATGATTTCAGCAGTCTCTGGGGCATTGAGGCTGTCCCTAGTTATCTGGTACCTTGCTCTGGAGTGATGAGGGCAGGTGGACAGTGGCCTGAAGTATGAAAGCCCCATAAAGGAGGTGGTTGAGGTGTGGACTCGGGATTGGCTAGTTTGCATAGGAAAGGCCTGCTCAGAGGCAAGTCATTTATTATGTCCAGGCACCGGCTAACCCTGGGAAGGGCAGTCCCTCCTGGGTCAGCCAGGCCCTAGATATCAACGCATCAGAATACAGAAAATAGAAGACATGGTCATTACACCTTCACTCAGGAGTGCCACCAGTCAGTGACTGTCACTCTGGGACATGTTTTTCTGCTTTTTTTTTTTTAATTCCCCTCTCTGATATGGATCAGCAGAGTTTAATGGGAAGGTTTTTGCATTCCATTGCTGCTCCTCACACTCGCTGTTTCTCCAGGGTTCTGTAGGGAGCAATGGCTCTCCTCTGCAGTGAGCCTTTCTTCGGTCAGCTTTGGGGTGCCCTGTTTCCTGGTCTTCACTTCCAGCCAAACCTATCACATTTGCTCTTTATCATTCAGAAATTCCTCAATGTTTCTGTTTGTTCTTGCTTTCTGTAGCTTCAATTGATTTGGTTCTTTATTATATGCCTTTTTGCTCATTTAAATAATAATATTGGGAAGTTGAGGAAAATTAAATAAGCGTACTCAGGTCCACCCTCTTGAATGGGGGGGTCCCATCATTGATTTAATCAAGTGGGATGGGGGAATACAGTCTCTGGGTTAGAAAGATAACCTCCGCAGTAGTGAGGAAGATGAGTAGAGGAAGGAGAGAATGAAGATAGAACATTTTCAAGTCTCATGCAATGGTTCATAATATTTGACTCCCCAGTAACTTCAATTCTAGTAGTTTATCCTAAAGAAATAATCAGAGCTACACAAAAAAATGTGTATTAAAAAACTCCACCGTAACACAATGTTCAGTGGAAAGTAATTGGAAACTACCTAAAATGTCTGACAGTAGAGAAATAGCCACATAAGTATGATAACTAATAAAATACTTTGCAATTATTTAAGTTCCATTTTGAATAAATTGAATTGGGCAAAAATTTCTATGTTATCTTGGAAAATAAAAAGGAATGTTATAGAGCTATATATTGTACATTTTCTTTTAAAAACATGAAGAAAATCTAAAATATTAGTGGGTATTTTGGGAGGTTGGAATTATGAAATTTTATTGTTATATTTGCATTTGTTTTTCATCTTTTATATAATAAGTATTATCTTTGGAGTGACAAAAATATGTTTAAAACAAAGAAAAGCTGAACTGATGAGACCCTTGGCAGAGCATTCTGTCAGTGAATGAACAGTTATAAATTTGGAGAACATTTATTTGGCCTATAGCATTAAAATCCTGGCAAAAGTAGAGTATTCCCTACCTCATGCAATAATCTAGTTGAGCAAAAAAAATGCTTGGATTCTGGAAAATGATGGATCCAAGACTTCTATCGGGGGAGCCCAACTCACATATTTGCTGGTATGGGCCCTGGTGCCCACAGAGCCGGGTTCTCTGCTGGTTCAAGTGGAGCCAGGGATAAATTTCAATCTTGGACAATAATATGAAAAACAATTCTCCGGCAGGTTGTAACTTGGACAAGCAATTGGCACAGGCTATTGGTCTTCCTAAATAGCCCAGATGATTTCAGGAGTTTTTCTGAGTCTCATCAGAATTCGCAGGGTTACACTTTGCACCCTTCCGTGACTAATGCAGGGGCTTCTGAACTTGTGAACTCATTTTACATGGGAACTTTTAAAAATATGTGAAGTCTTCAACTAATGGATGCGGTGAGCATTGTAGGGGTGAGAAGGCACACCCCAAATCATGGCTTAGGTGTGGCAAAGTCGTAACATGTATCCAAAATGTTTGTACCCTCATAATATCCTGAAATAAATAAATAAATAGATTGATCAATCGATAGATAGATAGGCGAAGTCCTAAGCCTCGCTGTGGATCTACTGTTTCAAAATCTCAGTGGAGTTACATCTTAGAATCAGAATTTTCAAACTTCTGCAGGTAGTTCTGACACACCAGCAACTCTGAGAATCATCGTGTTTTTAGACCTCTTTACCTCTCTTTGTATTCTTAGGAAAGGGACAAGGACACCCAAAATGTGAAAAGTTTGCTGACCAATGAAGGGCCTTCACAACATACAGTGATCTAAAGAAGACAGGTTTTTTAAATGACTTAATGTTAATTGTCATGCAAAAGAGCATATTTGCACCTACACGGTGGTACTGCCTCCTGGAAGCCTGGATGCTGTATCAGCACACCTGAGGGCCAGGTGGCCAGTGAAATGTGTACTTCAATCGTCTCTTTGAGACCAATCTATTCTCAGAGTGCATTAAAGAAGCACTCTGAGAGCACTCTGTTAATGCATTATAGAGAGTAAAAGCTATGAGTTTACTAAAGATAGAACCACCATGGGGTTGGGATGTTCTGGGGAGAATAAATAGTTATAATGGTAGCAACCATTCGCTGAGAACTTTAAGCCAAGAACTGTGTTAAATGCATTACCCACATATATCTCGTAAATGCTAACAATGAACCTATCACATAGGAATTTGGTTTAGTCAAGATAGGCTAGATATGATGAGGTAGCAAACAATCCCAAAAGATCGTGGCTTATAACAACAAAGGTTTATTTCTCACTCATTCCTTGTGTCCATTTGAGGTTTGGCAGGAGACTCTCCCATGTCACTTCCACTCAGTGACATTGGCTGATGAAATCCCTGCCATCTGGAAGGTAGCTGGTTGCCAGAGCTGGGGGGAGGGAAGAAGGAGCAGGTGTGCACCGGCTCTTACACATGTCCTTTGGGAAGTGACCCACCTCATCTTCACTCTGGCCAAGGCAATGCACAGTCACATACAACTTAAAGGGAGCAGGAAATAAAATTTTCCCAAGTGAGGAGAGTTGCAGAACTAGAAATATTAGTGAGCTGCACTAATACCTGCCGTATTATTATCCCTGATTTTAAAATTAAGGAACTATTTAATATCTAATTATTAAAACTTGCTAAATACCAAGTGTGACATGCAGAGCAATTGGAACTCTCAGGCATTGCTGGTAGGAATACAAAATATTAATAGTACAGACCCCCTGAGAAATAGCTTGGCAGTTTCTTTCAAAGTTAAACATATGCTTACTACGTAGAGCAGAATCCTACCTTTGGGTTTTTTACTTGAAAGCATTGATTCTCCACTGAAGGCAATTTTGCCCCCCCAGGGGACATTTGGCAACATGAGGAGACATTTTTGGTTGTCACAACTGGGTCAGAGGCTGCTACTGATATCTAATGGGTAGATCTGAGGATGCTGCTGACCACCCTGCAGTGCACAGGACGCCTCCTCACAACAAAGAATTGTCCCACTTAAAATCCAAGGTCAAGAAATTCTGCACTAAAGAAATGAAAACTTATGTTCAGAAAAAGAAAATCTCTACATGAATGTGGATAGCTGCATTATCCATAATCACTGAAAACGGAAAGCAACTCCAATGTCTTTCTATAATTAAATAGGTAAACAAACCCCGGTAACCCATACAATGGAATACTACTCAGCAGGAAAAAAAGGAATGAACTATTGATAAATGCAACAACAACAGACGAATCTCGAAGGCATTATGGTAAGTCAAGGAAACCAGTCCCAAAAAGTTATATACTATATGATTCCATGTGTACAACATTCTGGAAAATACAATAGGAATGAAAAACAGCTCAATAGTTTCCAGGGGTAAAAAGCAGCAGAAGGTGATGCAGGGGAATTTGAATCAAAAGGAGCCGCACGGTGGGGGGGCAATCTTGGGGGTGGTGGAACTGCTATGTATCCTGATTTGGGTGATGGCTACATGAATTCACATGTGGGTTAAACTCATTGAACTATATATGCATCCATCCTCCAAAAATATGAATTTCAGTGTAAATTTTTTTTAAGTTGAAAAAATTAAAAATCAGTAAAAACATAAAGGAACAGGGGCTGAGAGACTTGTCTGCAGCAGAGAGCTTGAGGTGCAGAATGAAGATTAGAACCCAGACCCAAATGACTGCAGAGACAGCGCTCTTTCCACCATAAAGCTGCCCCACACGGGCAAGGACAGAGAGCTGTGAGCAGGGTGTAAATGGCTTTTTAAGTTCAAAACTATTTGTTATTCAATCATGTTGACTCTTGAAAGTGTTTACTTAGGCGACTTGGCACTCCGTAACAGTACCGTGGCTTTCCATCTGTCTGTGAACACAAATCCAGGCCAAGATTAAAACCATCCTCTCTGCTTTGACTACCTCTTCCTCCACCCTGTACGGGATGCCCAAGGTCAAGTAAGCATGGGGACATGCCACCAACGGGAGAGACCCAGTTCAAGATGCACTGTCCTTAAGTAAAGCAGAGATTCTGTAGGAGCAATAGAAGCAGACACTGAATTTGGTGTTGTAGTTATTTCAACTCATGTCTACATTTCATTTTTCCAGACCTTCATTTTGTAATAATCTTGCAGTGTTTAACACTAATAGTGAGCCGTTGCCTGGGGTGCCAGAAACAAAGCCAGGAAGAGCTGAGAATCAGTGTTTTCAGCACATTTTACATTTGGAACAATGTTACTATAATACACCATGTTAATAATGAGGTCACCTAGTGCTCTCTTTTATGGCTTCCTTGGTGCCTGTGGTCAGAGGCTATTCTAATCAGCTCTGCCCACCTCCTGACATTTTAATCACTGAAACAATTACTACTGCTTAGGAAACAACTTGAAAAGGGCTTGAATAAAAGAGCAGAGAAAGGAGTGCTGAGTTTTGGGTTTTTTTTTTTTTTGTTCTTTTAATAATTACTCCAAGAGTAGATTCTCAGATGGCAATTTTTAAAAAAATGAAATTAATGGGATAATACTGGGGGTTGGATACTACCTCCACTAAGAATAGACATATATAGACAGAAACCTGATTCTTGGATCTCAGGGAAAATTTCTCCAAGCAATGCCCTCTCCTATCAGATTTCCAAAAGGAATGATCTTACCTCCCAAGTTCAGCAACTACTGTGTAGACTTTTCCATGAAGTCCATAGTATTGTAATATTATTTAGCATCCTTGGAGCATATAGATGTATAAAAAAGGACTTAGAAAATACATCTGGATTTCCCAGGGAGCAAATATACAGTTCCCTTACACACTACACAGAAAGGTCACAAGACAAATCATGCTGATTACAAGCCATGATGAACTAGGTCTTTTTCTTCCACATAGAAAGGAGGGCTGATGAGTATAGTAAGAAAAGGAAACCCACATTTATTAAGAACCTGTTACATGGCAGGCACAATAATAGATGTTTTAGGTGCATTATCTTATATGCCTATGTGATCCTCCCAAACCAATCAGGGTCTAATTGCAAAACATAAATACCTCTTTGATCATGCTAGGCAGTGAACTGAGTATTTACAACATCATTGAGAGGGCTAAAGAGAAACTCTAGGATGAATGCTCAGAGGTGTCTCCCAGAACAAAATTGTGGAAGCCAGGGGAGCTACTCCCACTGCCATAGTCAAAATGCCCACCCCAGCCAGCACAACTGTCTCTCAGCTAGTCATGGACACTGAAATTCTGCTGCAGAAAAGCCCAACATCTCCACACCATGCTTGCCAGTAAAGAATATAAAAGTTGGCCTCAACCTTGCATTTGCATTGCAAACAAGTGCATCTTATTGGTGGAACATAATTAGCTTATGATTGCTAGCTGCAGGGGAGCATGGGAAATGTAGTTTTTTGCTTTCCACATTCTGCAATAGAGAAATTGGAAAGACGAAAAATAGATGCTGAGTACCAGCTACCTAATGCATTGCACCCTGTGACGGATTTCATGTTTTTCTAGTTCTTTATAGGAAGAAACTGAGACCCAGGGAATTTAGAGAACTTTAACAAGATGATACAAGCCAGAAAGTGGCAGTACCAGCATTTGAACCTAGGTTGTCTGTCTTCAAAGTCATTATTTATTGGGTACTTACTCTGCTCTCTATATTTCTAAGTGTCTTCAAATATTACCTTATTTAATCATCATTGTAACTCTGTTACATAAGTACCTTGATCCCCACTTTGCAGGTGGGAAAAGCAAACTACAGAGACTTAAATAATTTGTTTAAAATCACATAGTCAATGCGGACTACAGCCAGCATGTGCAGAAACTCAACTCCAATGCTTCTCCTTTCCATGCAGCATGCTGAGGTCTTGACAGGGGGTGTTTAATCAGTCCCATTGTTGGTATACATCTCTCAACACTTCCTAGGACACCAACCTTCCATGTTTATGATGTACGGTAATAATCCTCTGAAAGCCACTTAGGTGCGCTTTACTAACTGGTGTGGAATGGCTGAGGACTCTTATAAGCTAAATGCTTAGTGTGGCACCAGTAACGATCGAATAGCAAGATCCCTAACAATAAGAGCCCTGATATGTAACCTTTGCTAGTTCCTACCATGGCCAATTTCAAGCAACCAATATGGTATCAACCAGCTTGTGAATTTTGCAAGTATTTCTTATTTGTTTAGGACCCAGGATAGCCTTACATGAAAACTTAAATCCTTTTCATGTTTGGAGTGCTGACATGTGCTGAGATGTCTGAACACTGGAGATCTTCTGACAGAAGGAGACAGCAGGGGAGAGACAAAGGGTTCTCGGGCGGTGGGGGCAGGGGGCGGAATCATATGTCCTAAGTGTGGCAGGATGAGCTTGATAATGTCTGAGGAAACAATGGCTTGGGGTGCTATTCTTGAACTTGCCTGGTCTCAGGCCCCATGAGCACTAGGAAGGAGAGAAAATTAAAGTTTTAGGGGTTCAAGACACTTGGCTAGGGGAGTCCCCACCACACACACACACACACACACACACACACACACAGAGGCAGGTGAATAATAAATATGAAAAAAACTCTACGACTAAGGTTGCAAATCACTCTGTGGAATAGCCCCTATCCCTTTTACTATCACAAAGAAGAAAAAATATTTCCATTCTAGCCAGAGACCCATGTAAGCACCAGCATTGCAGTGGTGCTTCATGGAGAAGACCAAATGTAACTGCTCCCTTTCTTTTCTCTAGGTCTTTAATATGCTGTTTTTGACCCCGGGAATGCTTTTTCCCATTTCTCTACTGATGAAAATCCTATTCCCCTGTCAAAGTTCAAAAGCCATCATGTATGGGACACTTTCCCAAAATCTTTGCAGTTTGAATTATTCGCTGTTCCCTTTGTTACATTATCTTTTAAGGCAGATGTTTCATTCTTATTGATGTTATTATGGATTGCATACATGTGATTCTCTTGCAGTATAAGCTCTTTGAGAATGGGCGTGGTAGCACATTTGTGTCTGTGACTCTGCTGCTCTGCTACACAGCAAAGGGCCTGTCACAAGCAAATGCTTAATAAGTAACACTGGCATTGCCGACACCATGTGCAGAGAAGCAATGGGCATTAGAGTACATTTTACAAAAAGAAAAAGTGAGAGAAAAGGTTAAAGGGGAAGGAAAGAAGAAAGGAAGAAGGGAAGGATGTAGGGAAGGAAGAAGGAAAGAAATTTCTACCTCCAAACACATTCCTTATTTGGCCTTAAGGTTGGGGGCACATTTTCCCCCATGATCTGAGATTAAAAACATAAGAAGAAAGCAAAGGATCCCTTTAGAACATCTTAGAGCTACCTGCCTAAGTCATGTCATAAGAGTAATCCCATCTGTATTTCCTATTTGTGATTCATTCTTTCTAGGGATGCATATGTTTCCCAAAAGAAGTGTTCACCAGAGAGATTTTCCCTGGCAAAGCCCCTGATCAGAAGCCAAAGCCTCATTTCGGTCTGTGTGCCAATGCTTCCTTGATAGCAAATGCTTCCGTGATGCAAACACCTTAATCACTTTGTTTTTCTCCAAGCATGTCAATAAGTGCTCATATATAATAAATGTGTGCTAACAGCATATATAATATATAAGGATGTGTGTGGCGTTTTGTATTCCATGCCTGAAAGAACAGCTGATTTATTTCATAGCTTTTATGGACTGTTTTATTATTCTCAACAACATCACATCCATTCTCTTTGCATGCATATTTTATATCACCTTGATGGACTTATTTGATTTGACCCAGTGTTTTGATGACAGCACAGCCATAGGAGGTGCACATTAACTTACACAAATCATTTGTTCAAATCACTGCAGAGTGTGATCCTGCCCCCAGGTGATTTGTGGACTGCCAGTTCTTTCATGATAGGCAAAATAGCGTAACATGGCCCTAAAGCCATGGCTCGAGAGAGGCTATTGATGATTCTTGGGTCAGTGGGACAATCTCCTAGGAGGAGCTGCTAACTGATAAGTGTAGTCAGTCATTGCCAGAATTATATCATTGGCTTAGGTTCTATGGGATTCTTTTCTTCTGGCTTTCAACTTCCTTTTAGGGAGAGGGTAAGACAGTACTTTGTGATTATAAGTCAGATTCTTAAATTCTAAAAGGTCATGCAGCAGTAGATTGGTCTTAATGAATCCTAATGAAAGAATAATTTGAGCAGGAAAGCCTAAGGCTTGGCTGTGATGACTCCTGACCTCTACCTCCCTCTCAGTCTTGAAGAACACAGACCTAAACTCTGAAAGTTTACATCCTCTTCTTTTTGGTGCTCTAGTTTTTACCTAGCTCAGGGGAATTATCTTGTACCCTATGGCAAAGATGACTTATTTGTGATCCTTCACTATGTTGGCACCCTATGTGATCCCATCTGGCTTAGGTGGGCCTTCATTTAAAACCATCATTGGTGTAGTGATAATCTATGGGAATTTTTCTGATGTCCAGAGGAACTTGTCCTAGAAAGGTCAGTGTTCCCACCAGATTGTAGGATTTGACACATTCTTTCATTTAGCCCATGCAGTATATTAGCATATTTTCTTGGCAGTGTAGTAGTTGCCAGGCATGTAATAAGAGTTGACCCTGCCCTTAAAACCTCTCCAACACCAGATCATGTCAGAATCACCAGTGTAGCTATGAAAAATACACATTCCTAGATATGGGGATTTCTAGATATGGAGCTCAAGTAAGCAGTAAAACTCATGGCGCACTGCTTTAAGAAGCTTATAATCTTGCCAGGGATGTTAACATGATGTTCTGATAGACATCTTTATAAAATGCTATAGTAGCAAAAGAAGAATGCAGTGACAAACTCCATTTGGGATAATTGAGGCTAGTGTTAATGAAGATTTAATATCCCTTGATTTTTTTTTTTTTCCACTCTGATAGACACCCTGCTTTCTGTCCTTGCCTTACCCTGTCAATGTAGCTCTGTCCAGGGTCCTGAAACCTGCCTCTACATGACCATCATATGAAATATTAATAATTTCAAGGATCTGAAAGAGTCTTCTGTTTAAGTTTCCTGGCGATTTTTGACTTCTTTCATGGTGATCCCTTATATTAATCAGGAATTAGGGCCACATGAGTAAGTTTACCAGGAAACTGAGGACCAAAGAGGCCTAGTAATAGCGTGGATCACAAAGTGAGCTCACTGCAGGACCAAGACCAGATCTTAGGCTTTCTGACCTTTAAGCAGCTACTCTTTTCATAACAATGGGTTTGCTCTGATCTCCTCCTCTTGCCTTCAAATGTTCTCCCTGCACATCTGAAATGGCTTATAATTGGGTATGTGGCCATCGAAGAGGTATGCAAGAAAATTCAATAATCAAAGCTGAAATTTTTATAATTTAATTTCAATAGGGATGAACTGTATAGCCTTAAGATTATTTTCTGCTTTTGTATCTAGCCTTAATTAGCACACAATAGTCCTTTTTATTAGCATTTTTTGACTTGATTTCTATTTTTTTAAAACTATTATAAGCATTCGAATCATTCTATGTTGCTATATTTTGAATGTCTTTTAAAGGTTCATAAATCTTTTGAAAAATACTATGTTTCTATTAAAAACGATTAGCATAACTTAGACATTATCTTGATTTTTAATTCTTTTATGCATGTGTATGTATGTAACTTTTTATAATACCTGTTGTAGAAAACCCTGGGTTTCGTGGCTAACTTGGAGTTCCTTCCTATCGGATTTATTTGAGAATGATCTTGAGTGTTCAACATCAACCTTCTTGGGCAAGAACTAAGGAGGGCGAGTGACTGTAAACACTGAGTGACGTCCAACAGAGTTGCTCATGAATATTCTTTGTAAGGGACAATCATAAGGCCAAGCAGGAGATGTCAAAATACCAGGTGGTCAGTCTGAGCAGTGCTGGACTAGATGGAAAAAAGGAGGAATCAAATCTTTCAGTTGCAGAAGCAGCTAACTCAAGGCCACAACTCTGTGGAATTTATTAACAGGGAGGCCAGAAGATCAGGGGACGACACAACAAAAGTCAGGCAGAGATTGGGCAGGGCTCATAGTGTAAAATTAGGTCAGTTCGGGGATAAATCTTGTGATCTTCGTCACTGAGTGCCTTTTACTGGAAATTTGACACCTTAACCTTGGGTAGGGCAGGAGACAGCATGCTGAGAGCAGTAAGCAAGCACCTTCTGAATACTAGGTCAGTTTTTCCCAGAAGCAGTCCCACAATCATGCATTTATAACCCATGGCAGTAAAAATAATTTGAGCATTATGAGAAAGAGTAGAAGAGATTCTGGTGCTTTGTGTAAAAACCTTTAAATTCCCATTTCATTAAAAATTCTTCTCTGCAGCTGGTAGCAGAGATTACCATGGTTCACCATCTGTGCGGATTAATGTTTACTAAAAGAGAGAGAGAGGGTGCAAGCACAGAAGATGAGATGAATGGTTTCCATATAGAAGAGAGAGCCAAAATGGAATATCTTTCCATGACTGTGTGTGTGGTGGGTGGGGTGGGGGAATATCTTACACCTGTTTTATTTGAATCTTGTGATAGAATTGTTTGAAGAAAACTCAGGCTTATTTATTTTTAAAGACTGAATAACATAAAAGCCATCGGTCACCATCAAGATGTTTAGATTTACATTTTATGCAAAATTTGTTTTGAGAGGGTTTTTTAAATCACTTAGAAATAATTAGATACTTTTGGCACTCCCCTTTTACATTTCCCATTCTGGGAAGATTTTCTTTGATACTTTAGCTCAAGTTCACAAGGCAGAACCCTAGATTCTGTCCTGGGGGACCACAGATTGCCAGTTGCCTGTAGGTCTGAATCTAATCAGTTAGAGAAGTGCATCTCATCCGTAGACTGACTTAGCTTTCAGCAGATAACTGATTAGTTGCATTTTGGTAACTGGAGTTGTTGGAGAACTAATAAAACAATATAGGTAGATTTTTGTTTTGATTTGTTTTTTTGTTAGCATTTAACTGTATGACAAGCACAGTCTTTGCTTTACCTGTATTGTCTCTTTACTTCTCACAACTACCTAGAGAAGGTAAATACTGTTAGCATTCCCATTTCATTATAGAGGAGATTGAGACTTAGAACATTTAAAGAACTTGCTGCATTTCAAAAAACTAATACATGTTAAAATTGATATTTGAATTCAGATCTGTCTCCCTCTAAAGCCTATGCTCTTAACCATTACACTCCTCCAGTCTCATTCAATAGTTAGGTTATTTCCAATTCTATTTGGGCACTTTTAGGCCCCATCTTAATATTGAGAATCTCATTTCCTTGAAAATCATGCTTTTTCCTCTCAATATGTCACAGGTCGTCATTACCATGAGCAGAAGAGCATCTTACTTACTACAATTACACTTACTAATCAATTCTGCATCACTGCCCAGTGTTATAAATGTCTAGTTACCTATATTCTATTGACATGTGGCCTCATTTCTTACTGAAATGGGCAGTAGTCTCAATTTAGAGACTTTTTTTCTAATAGCACAGGGCAGCCAAGGAAATATGTCAATCTCATTGCCAACCAGACAGAAATAAACCATTGTAGTCATTCCTCATCCTGGGAATTCAACCGCTCAGTGCAATCCAGGTACTTCTAAGTTTTAACTTCTCAATTAAGGAGACTATTTCTGAGGAACTGTGCTTCCTATCATTATTTTCAAATTTCCCCTTCCATTTTTCTATTAATAATTATCTAACTTGCATTAAAAATATTTTCAGTATTTCTTCGTGGGGTTTAAAAGCCATTACACAGAGCTACATTTCTACTAAGCTTTAAAAAGTGAAACATCGTAAACCATGTAACTGATTATGTTAGCAGACATCTGGGATTGATTCCATTGCTGGCCATGCCTTTAGGGTGGTATGCTGGGGACTGAGGGAATCCCGTTGCCTCTAAAGGAGTGATCAGGAATCACAAAGTCCAGGGAGTATCTTGCATTGACAGTGATGTCCAGCATAAAGAAGGGGCAAGGGCTCTTAAGCAGAGATCTTAGCATCAGCTAGTTGCTTAAGCTCTAGGTCCAGAGAAATCTATTGTCATAGCTGAGGAGTTGCTGGAAACATGATCAAGTGTTGAAAAAAGACTTACAAGAGCCAGGAAAATAACACAGGAAATAACTGGAGTAAAGTGTAGCTGCCAGGAGGAAAAGCCTCAAAGTGGGTGCGGTCAGGGTGGTGGAGACAAGATGGTTACATGGAGAGGCTATTATGTGAACTCCTCCACCTTCAAGCAAGGCATGGAGACAGCATATTATTTTCAGAGCTCTCCTCCTGCTAGAGGGATAGAATGGTCCCTAATCTAGGTCCTTGTGAGGGCATTATTGGCTCAGACCTGGGGTTGGGGGTCTTTAACCAGAAGGAATCAGGTTAGGATTCAGGGCAGTTGAAATGGACTTAGTGGAGCAGTCAAGAACTAAGAGGACATGACAGAAACTTTCACAACATTGCCTTTTGTTTATTTGGTAATAGCCTTTTCCTTTTGTCCTTTAATTTCTCTTAGAAGTAAGTCACCAGGGGCATGGTCACCATGGAGATGAGGGGAGCCAATGGCTCATTCACTGCGTCATTTTTGGATCCACCCTGTCTAGCCTTTGGTGAATGGTTCAAAGGGATGAGTGGTCCCAACCTCATAGTCTTATAGACCTACATGGTTTCCTCTGTGCAGATTTGTCCATCACAGGCTATCAATGCTTCCAGTGGAGCAAATGCATCTTGCCCAAATTTTGTGTTCTTCAGGACTGGGTATAGAGGCAGCCTAACAACATAGATGGGAGCAGCATGGACCATGGAGTCCCCCAGGCATGGGTTTAAAGCTCCACTCTAGCACTGATGAGCCGTGGAACTATAGGCAAGCTATTTTCACTCTCCTGCATTTCCTCATTTCTGAAATGAGGATAATGAATCCTATCTTGCAGGGATACAGGGAGAGTTAAATGAAACAACAACACATACAGAATGCATACTAACTTGTCTTGCTTTGAATGCACATTGTGTCCCTCCTCTGGGGAACATGTCCAGCCCACTCTGGATGGGTCATCTCACTATAAACACATTTTTAAAAAAATTTTTCATTAGCAGAGAGGAGTGTTAGACAGTAGAGGGGAAAAGGCTCCTGTTTAATAGATTTATTCATTCAGCCATTTTTCTTGAGCACCTACTATGTTTCAGACACAGATTTAGGAAGTGGGGATACAGCCACAAATAAAACTAGACAAAAAGTGTTGGCTTCATGGTGCTTACAGTCTAGTGGAAGGAGACAAGCAAATTGACAAATGGGCAAATTATACAGCACGTCAGATGTTGATAAGTACCATGGAGAAGAATTAAGCAGGGAAGTAAGACGAGGAGTGTCAAGGTGAGATGAAATAATTGCAATCTGATATATACCAGTGATACCTGAGAAGGTGACAAAGAGACTCGGGAGCATTTCTGTTAGTTAGAAGGAACCTCAAAGGGAAAGCCCACTCTGTCCCCATACCCATTGTTCCTGAGATGCTAGATTCCTCAGGAAGACATCGTGCCTTCTTAGTACCGGTATCCTCAGCCCCCAGCACAGCACCTCAAGCACTCAATAATTGTTTGTTGAACCAAATTGCACTCCTCAAACCTGTCTCTGGAGCCAGTGTGCCCTTTGACACCTGAAATATCCGTTTGTGTTAACATGCTGCCGTCTGACAGGCAGTGAGTTCTGAGCCTGCAGGTTGCTTATTGATTTGACTAATAATAAGTAATGGAGCGACAACTCGAGTGACATTAATATAATGTGGAAATGAACACCAGGATTGAAGTGCTCTCATGCATCAAGGCACCTCTGCTACTGAGAGAGAAATTTGATTTTCTTGTACAGTGTTTTCTGTTTTACTTCCTCAGCTCTCAGAACTGTAAAATCCCATTGAAAAGGTGTGAAAGGCAAAGGCAGAGTTTTAAATAGGAACTCAAAGTCTGTTTTACAGTAGTTAGGAATGGTGACAGTGGGAAGAATGCAATGAAAATAGGAGAAAGTAGAAAAGGAAATAGAGCCAGGGATGTGAGAACTTCAAATGCCAGAAATAAATCTCTCCAAAAAAATAAAGACAATTGGCCAACCCTCTCTTTCCATGAGGTTGAAACAGTGGCTTTATCTTGACTTCTATTATTTATTCTGTTATTTTTCCAGCAAATATTTACTGACCACTTACCATATTTGGGGTCCTCTACTAAGCACTCAGGGTGCATGACCTCTGCCCCTATGTAATAAAAAATGTGGCTGGCCTTTGTCCTGGGTTCCCAGGAGGTAACTACTAAATCTTTGGAATTTCCCAAGTGATAAGAATGTCTTTGTTATTCATGGTGGACCCCTTGAAACATACCCCTGATGGTTTTTGCTAATGAGATGAGTCATGGTGGGCCCCCCAGGTAGTTTATAAGATGACTCTGGATAGCAGCTGGTGACACCAGTAAGACCAACTGTGTGATTAGAGGGTTGGGTATTTTCAAGCCACCTAATATACCTTGAGGAGGGGAAAAGGACTAGAAATTGAGTTCAACCATGTGGTCAAGGATTCATCCAATCATGTGGCCATGATGAGGCCTCAATAAAAACTCTGGATACCAAAGCTCAGGTGAGCTTTTCTGGTTGGCAGTACCCTGTGTATTGTCACACACTGTTGTGCCAAGAGGATAATACACCCGAGGACGATGGAAGATTCACTTTTGGAATCTCAGACTTCACCCTGTGCATCTCTTCCTTTGCTTAGTTCTGATTTGTATTCTAATCAAAAAGTATAGCACTTTCCTGAGTTCTGAGAGTCGTTCTAGTGAATTATCAAACATGAGAGAGTCCCTGGGAACCCTTGGATCTGTATTGAGCTGATCAGAGGGTGGCCCAGAAGATGCCCAAACTTGTGGCTAGTATCTGAAGTGAGGGCAGTCCTGCAGAGAACTATGCCCTCAACTGTGAAGCTTGGCTTAACTCCAGTAGTTCTTCAAGTAGCTCAGAGTCTAACCAGAGAGATGAAAGAAAAAGTCATATTCACAGTGCAGTGAGAAGGCTCTTGGCACACAGATAAATGTGTCTTGTGTGTCATGGAAGAGCAAGGTTGGTGCCATTGGGGATAATCAGAGGTGGCCTTCTAGACAAAGTGAAATGAGCTGAATTTAAGCACAAATAGTAATTAGAAAAGCAAAGCAATGACTAGGTAATAGAGACAGAGACAGCAGCATATGCAATAACTTTAAGAGCCATCCTTGTCCCATCTGCATTGATGATGATAATAACAGTAACAGCAGCTAAAATTCCTTGGACTATTTTTATGTGGAATGTGCGTAATGTTCATTGACTCATGTAATTCCCAAAAAACTTGTCAGGAAGGTATTGTTGTGGTTTCTATTTTCCAGTGAAGTATCTGAGATTTAGAGGGGTATACAAATTGTCTAAGTTATCCAACTAGTAGGTTGCAACACCTTTGCTTCACACTTTGGTTTATGTTATGGAGTAAATGTTTGTGTCCACCCAAAATTCACATGTTGAAGCTTTAATGCTCAATATATTGGAATTTAGAGATGGGGACTTTGGTAGGTTATGAGAGTTAGATGAGTTTGTGCTTGTGTTCTCTTTCTCTCTTTCCTCCCCTTCCTCTCCCCCTTAACACACACACACACACACACACACACACACACACACACACACACACACACACACACACACACACACACACACACACACACACACACACACACACACGAACACGAAAAGCCATGTGAGTTCAAGAAGAGAGCCCTCACCAGAACTCAACCATGATGATACCTTGGTCTTGTACTTCCAGCCTCTATAACTGTGAGGAAATAAATATCTGTTATTTAAACTACCCCACTTACGGTATTTTGCAATGGCAGCCCAAGCAGACTGAGATTGTTTCTGAACCCAGAACTGTTATACGTGATTACTACACTGCATTTCCTTTGGAAAGAGCACCTTTGCCTCTGACAAATATGGCCAATGTAGGGCATCCTGTCCTCTCTAGGGTATAATGGCATACCTGGGAGTAGGGTTTCTGAGGCTGACACCAAAGAAAGTGGAGTCCTGTTAAGGCAACAGTCCCCAACCTTCTTGGCTCCAGGGACGACCAGTTTCATGAAAGACAGTTTTCCCATGGACCGGGTCGGGGTGGGATAGTTGTGGGATGATTCAAGCACATTGCATTTACTGTGCAGTCAAACCTCTCTGCTGATGCTAACCTGTATTTGCAGCTGCTCCCCAGCACTAGCATCACCGCCTCAGCTCCACCTCGGATCATCAGGCATTAGATTCTCATAAAGAGCACACAACCTAGATGCCTCACATGCGCAGTTTACAGTAGGGTTCGCACTCCCATGAAAATCCAATACTACCACTGATCTGACAGGAGGTGGAGTTTATGCAGTGATGTGAGTGATGGGGAGTAACTGTAAATATAGATGAAGCTTCCCTTGTTTGCCCACTGCTTACCTCCTGTGCAGGCTGGGACCTAATAGGCCACGAATCAGTACTGGTTCATGTCCCAGGGGTTGGGGACCATTGTATTAAGGGTTGTTTCTGTCTAAAGTCTCTCTTATCTGAATGAATAAAGGCTGTAAATATCTATTGTAACACACTCTTACTCACTGAACGGGTCGCCAAAGAATCCTAAGAATCTCAGAGCAAAAAGGGATCCCCCATCTGATTCTAGCTTCAAGCAATCCTTTACCTTAAGCTTTACTAAAGCCAGCTGTAAGGAATTAACTACCTTTCTAGGTAGGTGATGCCTCTGTCATACAGATCAGATCATTAGAAAATTTTTTCATGGAGTTGAAATTTACCTCTCTATATTTTCCGCTCATTGATTCTGGCTCTGTCTGTGAGATAATTAAGGTAGGAATTAATAGCGATAGCAAGAGGGTAGCTGTTGTATATAGCAGACCGTACGGGAAGTCTTACAATTCTGTTGCAAATCATTTCTAGCCTTGCAGAGTCCATTACAGCTCATTTTAAGAAAGTCATGGTTTTGGAGTTCTTTTCAGATGTAGCCTTTGGTAATTCATCTTTCACTACAAGCCTTTGAAGTGTCTAGTCATATACATAAGTAATCTTTTATTCAACTCTTATTTTCTGTGTATGCATTCATTGTTCACATTAGACTTCTTTTATGTAAATCAAGTCCCCCGATATGAGAGAAACAAAGCAAAGCCAGATTAATTGGCTAATTTTCAAAGACTCATTCTACATTGATTGCAGCTTTTTTGCCCATGAATTTTTTATTATGATCTCTCTCTGCTATGCCAAGTCGCCTTTGAAACAACAGTATGTAAAGTTGGTATATGGAAAGTTGACCCAAATCATCTCATTTAAAGAAAGAAAAGTCACACCTCTGCAATCGTGACCTATTTCTCAGATTTCCAACTCAGCGGGTTTAAAATATAATAGCAAGGGGGAAAAGAGCGAGTTTTTCACAGGTGTAAGCTTTTCCTAATGCCTTTCTAATCTTACACTTTGTATATGTACATCTTTTTGTCTCTCTCTCCCACATCCTCATTTTTCTACCTTTGCAATTTTAACCCATGCATGTAGAAAACTTCTGCAGTGCTGCTGGCTCTGCAGTGTTGGAGAAACTGCAAACTGGGTTAAACTGCCGTGGCAGGGAGGAACTGCTGCTGCTGCCAGAGTGGAAAGGCAAGGCCAGCAACACATTGCCAGAAACACCAAGCAGATAGATACTAAGGGAACAAAATCCCTCCTGGGTCCTCCAGCCTTTCAGTCTCCTCTAGCACCCCCTACTGGCAGAAACTGACAAGGATCCAGCCGGCAACGCAGAAATGTGCTTTGTGTGGTGCTGGTCCCAGCATCACAGAACAAGATGTTTGGAAAGCTGGACTTAAAGCTGAGAAACGATAGCTTCATATGTGGCATATTTATGTTAAAATTTCAAAGAGTACAGTTTATGTCCTTGGTTTGTCCCGTCAGCTCAATACAGCCCACAAGTCTTATGGAGGAGGAGTAAATCAAGCACTTAATGCAATATTGTCACCCTATTCTCCGTCTCTTTTTTGTTTTTCCCAAATCTCTGTCCATCAAGGTGGCTGATGTTGGGGCTTCTATTCTGAATACCCCCAAAGGCATTTTAATTGGGTAGAGAAATCAATAGGTTCTTTGCTGATTTATATATATATCACTTATAATAATAATCACATATAATATGATGTATTTATAGGTATATTACCAGCATATATAAACACATCATTAAAATTCTATAGACTGTTTATGTTGCATGGAGAGAAGTCTAAGAGGAGCAGGAAACCTACTTGTTGCCAATCCTCCAAAGTCAGGGTCCCTGGCAACTATTTGGGTTAGCGAGCACCCACTGGTCATTTCTTTCCTTCAGTTATTCTTGGAGATCTGCAGCATGGAGTGGCAAGCCCACTTCCTCCCCCATAATGCAAATGCATATCGCATATTTGGCCCATTCTCCTAACCGTCATTTGCAATCAGACTTCCAGCCACTCACTTTGGCTGGTGTTTGAGAGACAGAAAACAAGAGAATGCTACAAATAAGGCCTAGGACTCTGAGGCAAAGAGAATTGCAGATGTGGCTGTGCTTGATGCCTCTCCATAACTGGGTGATTCTAAATAGGAAGGGCTAATCTTACGGGGTCAGTACTTGGTCCAGTAAAAGCATCTACCATTTAAAAATGAATGTTTGATGAGTGATAAGTCCAAAGTGTCTCAAGAGGCCAGAGGAGAAATGGTTTCCAGGAACAGGATTTGGAAAGAATGTAAGGATGAAATGAGATATGTCTGTAAGGAAGGACAAAAAAATGAAAAGAAGTTCAATTCTAATAAATCAGGAGTAAATGCACCTTGCTCTCTCCCTGGCACACTTTCTTTTTTGTATCCCTGTCACCTGGTGCAGCCCCGAACAGCCTCTCACCTCTCATTGTAGTATCCTATCTTTATCTAATCTCACCATGCAGACCTTTGAATGAGAAATGCAACATTTATTCTTATGCATCTTATGCCAATCTTCAGCCACATTGAAGATTCAGAATTCTTAATATAAGCAATTGATCAGGCAATGATGGTCTTGCTTATCAGAAGTAATAATAACATTAATGTAGCTCTTTAGAGTTTACAGTGCTCTTTTGTGTTACATCTTTTAGTCTTAACAAAAACCCTATGGAATAAATAATATTATTTCCATTTTTTTAGATGAGGAAACTGAGGCTCAGAGGGTTGATATAATGTGCCCCAAATCACAACATCAGTATGAGATGGATTCAAGACTTGAACTCAGCACTTTTGATGCCACCTATTTACAGCCCTTCAGTGGCCTATTTGAAATGTGGCACAAGAAATCATTTGCCTCCCTGGGTGGCCGGGTCTCCCAATGTTATTTCCAAACCTAGCCAAAAGTACATTCCTGGCCACCCTTCTAGGCCAAATAATTCCTGTATGAGGGAAGAGGATAACAAACATGGGAACTGGGGAGTTACTGAAATACTAGTGCAGGGTGCTGACAATTCTATTCCTGCCTTTATTCATTCACAGATAAGGCCAGGTAGGTGTACAAATCTTGCTAGAAGCTAGAATCCCTTGCTGAAGGAAGGACAAGGTAGACTTTGTCATTGTTCACCTTCAGTACCCAAACACTTTCTTGTTTGGATATGGTCATGAGATTTCATTCTCCCACAAATTCAAGAACCCTTCCCTGATGCAGAAGAGAAAATTATATCAGCCCAACCACAATAATAATTGACTAACTTTTATTGGGTACTTTGTGCTTTGTGTGACTTGTTTAATTCCCACAACATCCTATAGATGGAGGTACCATTATTGTTCCCATTTTGCAGATGGGAACACTGAGATTCTGAAAGGCTGAGTGACCTACTCACATAGGGATTAAGAGGCAGGCTCTAGAAGTCAAGCTTAATCCCTCTGACTCCTCTCGATCACCACATCACATGGCCTAGATCTGAATGCCGTCCTTGACTTCCCTTCACTAGCCACTGAAATTATTTCAATATGACATTTCTTTCAGTGGATTTACACAAATGGGCTAGCCATAACAATTTACAGCGCTCCAGCATGAGCAAGAACCGAGACACATAGAAACCAGGTGTTTTAATAACTTCCTGTGGTAGCAGTTATAAAAATGTAATTGTTGCTGCAGGTTCAAAGAATTAAAATATGGCAAGGTAGAAGGAGCTCTTAAAGCCAGCTTTCAGAACTATAGCTTTGCCCTTGTAAACAACTTTTATATACCCCTTTCAGAGCACATATAATGAAATGACTAACATTTTCAGCTGTAACCAGAGCTATTACACAGCAGCTAAGTGTTTTGAAGCTTGAAATCTTTTCAGGAAAACACTGAAAATTGGTGGAACGGGTAGGCTACGGGGACTCCTTGCGTGTGCATGGGTACATTTCCCCATCCTCCCGGTGGGAATAGTGTGCACAACGCAAAGCAAAGGCAGAGCACCACTGAGTCACACCCACGGTCTCCTATTTGCCTGTCTTGCTTCCGCTCTTAATACTCATGTCCCTTCACTTTGATCACTAAAGTGGAACATATGGTTTCCTTTATTTTTAATCTTCTTCAAGGAAAACTGCAAGTTGAGGATTCCAGGTGCCCACCTAGAATCCAGAAACTCACCCGCGTTACATTTCTGATGGAGTTTGCCAGAGAGATGTCTGATGAGTCATTTCTTTCTCCTTCTGTTTCTCAATTTACATGATAATATAGTCGCTGGTCACAGTTAGGAATATGCAGGGGAAAAAAAAGCAATATGCTATGCAGTCACTGAGCCCTCTTTCCTGTGAGTTTCAGAAGGTAAGCCACCAAAGATTGAGTGACGGGGGCTCAGGAAAAACCCCTGAGTTTCTCATCCAATCTCAGCCCTGACTGTGCTGGAAATGAGTATTTGCTAAGGGGAGACACTATCACAGAATCAGAAAGGGTGTTATTATGCTTGCTCCTGCAGACTAGAAAAGAAATCATAAAATTATGAAAACAGCATATTGTACTTGTGTCAACCGCTGTCTCATGTCATTCAGATCATAAAGACAGACTCAGTTCTATTTCCACCTTTTTCCTATGAGAATGGCTATGGGAACAGAACGTGGAAATGTTGCTCTTCCCCCAAAGCTAACGGCGGTTTGTCGCATATAGCCGTGTGTGGCCCAGCCTCATCACAGCAGGTCAATTGGCCGGTATAGTTACCTGAACCGGCTCACTGTACAATGCTTCGTGGCGTGGTGCTTGGAATTCCTAAGAGCAAACCATAAAGAGCTAAGCTAATGATGGTGTTTTCACCTAAGCTCTCCCTGTTAAAATACAGGGTCATGTTCTTGGCTGACAAAATCAGTAGCACAGAAGAAGGTTAGAAGATGTATACGGCAGGCAGGAGAAAAGCAGCCTTTTGAGTCCCATAGACTTTTCTCACTTTGCCACAATATGCAGATTATATATGTCCCTTCCCAGAACGTCAGTGCCCTCATCTATAAAATAGGGATAATAATACATATTTGAGAGGGTTGTGGTGAAGAGGTCACAATTGTAAAATGCCTAGTAATGGTAGACGTTCTGTAAATGGCGCTTATTAATAATATTATCATGGAGCGTAGGGTTTTGCGAGGAAAAAGCAGTGGTTTCGATTTGTTTGGAGGGTATTTTTTAAATCCTTGATTTACCTAATTGTAAATCACATTGTGTCACTTCTTTCCTCAAAACAAATGAATTGTTCTGCACTGCATATGGATAAAATCAGTCTCTCTCTGTCTGTCCCCTGCAACAGACGTGTACACAAGCACATGTGAAGTCCATACGCCAGTCACCACTTGCTCTGGACCATTGTCCTGAACCATGACTTTGCTTATGCTGTCTCAGTCACATGGAGTGCCACTTCCTTCCTTCTCTCCATGGTGAACCATCTTATCAACCTGTTCAACCCCACTTAACCTTCCTCTTCATAGAACCTTCCATAAACCCCCTGATTCAAGTTGGAGTTCCTCAGGTCTCCGGGGAACCTTTCATTGTAGCTGTATCTAGGCACTCTGCATGAGCAGCTTGTCTTAAAGCTTTCTCTCTGCCCCCTGAAAACGTGAGACCCACACCCAGTGGGAATCGGGAGGGGCGCATTCAGCTTTGTATTCCTCCCAGTTGTGAACCAAGTCGATTTGAACAGAAGTGCAGAGTTTATGCTGCTCCCATCACTGTTCTGAATTTTCTACTTGCTTATCTGTGATTCATATGTCTTGTCATTATTTTCATGCTCCTTGGCAGCCACTTACTTTACAACTATCTGTCCTTTTATATTAAGTGTTTCTGGATTCGTTGTGCTCTCATGTAAAGCATTCAGGGATTTGGGGAGTTGTTGTTTCACTGAAGTGTCTCCCTCACCTGTTTTCCTGTTTTCGTATAGGTGACCCCTTAAGTAACCAGAATTAACATTGCAAAACAAACTGCTGTGAGTTTGGAATGCAGATTTTCTGCCACTGCTACAGCGTGGAATGAAAGAAAAATCTAATGTATTAGGATTGGATATGCT
This sequence comes from Mirza zaza, assembly GCA_008750895.1. Classification (NCBI taxonomy): domain Eukaryota; kingdom Metazoa; phylum Chordata; class Mammalia; order Primates; family Cheirogaleidae; genus Mirza; species Mirza zaza. Next base: position 25,879 of record VSMD01114726.1, read on the forward strand.
TTAGGAAGATGTTTTAATCCAGTATGTCAGTTCTTCTGCAGATAGAAAGCTCTGGCACCAAAAAGGCAGGATTGTGCGGGGGACAGGTTGGAAACACTTAAAGCATTGGAAAATCTGGTTTCCTACTATCCTCTTCAACCTAACCCTTGAGCCTTTGCCCTGGGCATAGGTGCTTGCTTGCTCAGAGCCGGAAAAGCCTTGCTATTTTCTCCTTCAACCCTCATTAGTGGATAAGGTAAATTGGGTCCACAGGTGAATCCACCAGCCCAGATCACGTAGGCAATTAGGGAGGAAAGCAGGTTGGGAGAAAAGTCTTCAGGCTCTAAGTCCACTGCTCTCTTTTCCCCTATATACCCTGTGTTCTCTTCCTGTTCATTGATTACTTGTATAATTCAAATTTTGACATTTTAAGGATCCATTTAAGGAATTCATTGCAATTTTTGTCATTACCTTGTTTTACTTCAGGGTAGTGCAAAATTTCAACATTATTAAACTCTGCGGCCCCATGAATGATAAAGAGACCAACCAGCACCTAACTGCCTCCATGCGCTACCTACCAGCAGAAAGCTGGCCTGGATGAACACCTGTGTGTAGGTGTTCCATTTCCTTACGGTCCAGGCTCTGGGTTCCTCATGAAATGGGCTCTTTTGCTTGTTTGCATTTCTTACCTCCTTTTCTGGGGTCAGAGTGGGAGGAGATCCCAAATGTTTTTGGGTGGTTTGCACATAGGTATACTACACTATATTTCACATTTAATAATAATAGTGAGATGTGTTTTACAGTCAAAGAAAGGTATATGATAGTTTACTTCTCAACTTTTTTTTTTAAAGGATGGTACATTTTACAATCTTGCCATTGTTAATTTTAAAAGTCTATGTTCAAATTTTACAAAGTGCTTTTCCATACAGTCATAAGAGCTGACATATATAGCAAGACCACCGTGGATCAGGTGCTGTGGGCTTGGTGAGTTACACTAATTATCCCTTCCTCATAACTCTTCAAGCTGGTATTATCCTTCACTGTATAGAAGGTAAAGCAATTTTGCCAAAGTCACAAAGCAGCAGGATGCTGAGCTATGTCCATGCCCAGGGTGATTTTAATCTAAGGTTTTGCTCTCCGTCTCCCCTGGGTGGGAAGAGGGACAGCATTAGAACACAGACTCTGGAGTCACCTGGGGTGACTGGCGACTCCTGGGGCCAGTCGCCCAACCTCTCTGTGCCTGTTTCCTTATCTGTAAAATGGGGATGGAAAAGCCTAAGGTGATTGCAACAGTTCAGTTCACTGGGCTATGTAAAACTCTTAGAACCACTGACCCACATGCACCAAGTGTTAAGGACGTGTGAACGATCCCGTAATTCCCTGGTTTGCTGAACTCCCTGTGGGCCCCATGGTAAGCTTTGAGTGGCCTGCAGCTCCTTCTATCACATCATAAACCATGTCCCCAGAAGCCTCTGGGATGCCTTGTACCGTAAACCCTCTTCTGCGAGAGCAGGATGGGAAGCACAGACTGGATGCCTCTGCCCTCCAGGGACCCTCCATAGTCCCGGGAACATGGCTTGAGCAGAACTCGCCTTCCTCAGATGCTGCTGGCTTTAGGAAGTGACTCCCTAGCCCCCTCTCTGTTCATCCAAGTCCCCCAGGCAAAAGGGGAGCTGCCCATGGGACTAAGCCCTGCAAACTACACAAGCCCAGTAGTAATGAACTCAAGAGATGGATTGCCTGCTGCCCGTTTTCAAGCCGCATGGAAATATGCATTCCACTCTTCCCTGGGGG
>VSMD01114729.1:0-20526 GCA_008750895.1 Mirza zaza
GTGTTTCAAAGAATCTTAGGAAGGTGTGTGTTTCAAAGAATCTGTCCATTTCTTCAACATTTTCAAGTTTATGTGCATAAAGATTTTTATAGTATTCAGAGATGATATTTTGTATTTCTGTGGTATCAGTTGTGATATTTCCTTTCTCATTTCTGATTGAGCTTATTAAAGTCCTTTATTTTCTGCTTCTGGTTAATCTAGTGAGAGATCTATTGATTTTGCTTATCTTTTCAAAGAACCAACTTTTTGTTTCATTAATCTTGTGTATAATTCTTTTAATATCTATTTCATTTAGTTCTGCTTCATCCTTAGTTATTTCTTTTCTTCTGCTGGGTTTGGGATTTGTTTGCTCTTCCTTTTCTAGTTCCTTGAGATGATTCATTAGATTGTTGATTTGTGATCTTTTTGTCTTTTGATGTGGGCATTTAAGGCTATGAATTTTCCTATTAGGACTGCATTTGCTGAATCCCACAGATTTTGATAACTTGTGTCCCCTTTGTCATTTAGTTTGAGGAATCTTTTGATTTCCATCTTGATTTTCATGTTAATTTCCTGATTGATCCAATAATCATTCAGCAATAGGTCATTTAATTTCCATGACTTTGTGTAGAGTTGAGTGTTTCTGTTGGAATTGATTTCTAATTTTATTCCACTGTGGTATGCAAAGGTATAATGGTATGCAAAGGTATAATGGTATAATTATACCAATTATACATGATATATTCTATATATTCTATATATTCTATTTTTTTGAATTTGTTGAGACATGTTTTGTGGCCTAAAATGTGATCAATCTTAGAGAATATTCTATGTGCTGATGGTAAGAATGTATATTCAATAGTTTTTGAGTTGAATGTTCCATAAATGTCTATTAGGCCCATTTGTTCTAGAATCCCATTTAAGTCCAGTGTTTATTTTCTGTTTGGAAGATCTGTCCAGTTCTGTCATGGGGGTTTTGAAGTCCCTGGCTATCATGATGCTACTGATTATCACTATGTTTAGATCTAGTAGGGTTTGCTTGATGAATCTGGGTACATCTGTGTTAGGTGGATAAATTTTTAGGATTGTTATGTCTTCTTGTTGAATTGTACCCTTTACTATCATATAATGAGCATTTTTGTCTTTTTTTACTATTGTTGATTTGAAGTCTATGTTATCTGATATGAGAATGGCTACATCAACTTTCTTTTAGTTTCTACTTGCATGGAATATTATTTTCCATCTCTTCACCTTGAGCCTGAATGAGTCCTTTTGGGTTAGATGTGTTTTGTGGAGACAGCAGATACTTGGCTTGTATTTTTTTATTCATTCAGCCAGTCTATGGCTCTTGAGTGGGGAATTCAAGCCATTCACATTTCACATTTATTGAAAGAATTGATAAGTGTGGTGGATTTGTGTTCATCCTGTTGGGTAGAACATTATTGCTTTGTTTTACCTCTTGAGCTATTATGATATATGGTCTCTGAGCTTTAGCTTTTGGGTGATTTTACACTAATGGGTGCCTGTTGTGCTGATCCATGTATAATGTAGACCTGAGTACTTCCTGCAGGGCAGGTATGGTCTTGACAAATTCCCTCAGTGTTTGCTTGTCTGAGAAAGTATTTATTTCTCCCTCATATAAGAAACTTAGTTTTGCAGGATACAAAATTATAGGCTGGCCATTATTCCATTTGAAAAGATTGATAATGGGGCTCCATCTCCTCTGGCTTATAAGGACTCTGTTGAGAAGTCTGCAGTTAGCCTGATGGGTTTTTCTTTGTAAGTTATCTGATGTTTTTGCCTTATAGCTCATAGGAGTTTCTCTTTTGTGTTAACTTTAGCCAGTCTGATGACTATGTATTGTGGTGATTTCCTCTTTGTGATGAATTTGCCAGGTGTCCTTTCAGCTTCCTGTACCTGGATAGCTAAATGTCTCTCAAGACCAAGGAAGTTTTCTTCAATTATTCCCTCAAATAATTTTTCCAACCCTTGTGTATTTTCTTTTTTCACCTTCATGGATGCCTATGATTCTTACATTAGGCCTATTTACATAATCTCATATTTCTTGTAGTTTTTGTTTGTTCTTCTTATTCCTCTGTTCTTTATCTTTGACTGACTTGTTTAATTCAAAGGTGATGTCTTTATGTTCTGAGATTCTTTCTTCTGCCTGATCTAGCCTTAAAGCTTTACAGTGTGTTTTTTATTTCCTTGAGTGAATTTTTCATTTTCAGTGGTTCTGTTTGATTTTTTTTTAATGATTTGATTTCTTTAGTGAAATTTTCACTCATTTTCTATATTGCTTTTGTGGTTTCTTTGTGTTGGGATTCAATTTTTTATTATATTTCATTGAGCTTTCTTATAATCCATATTTGAAATTCTTGATCTGTAATTTTTGATAATTTTGTTTTGGTTGATACATTGGTAAAGAGTTGTTTCCCTTTGGGGATGTCCTTTCACTCAGATTTTTCATACTTATGGAGTTCTTTCACTGATTCCTTCTTGTTTGGCCTCTCAATCAAGTCCTGGGGGTACTGGGTCTGGCTTGTGTGTCTGTCCCCAGGACTCCAAAGATTAATCCCTGACTGTGCCAGAGAGAAGAGTGTTGGTCCCAAGTTGCCTATAGGATATTCAAGCAGGTTTGATGATCCTCTTAGTTTGTCTCTGTCCTGCTGTCTTCACCTCTTCCCAGCAGAGTGAATGTGTTGGGTAACCCAGCTTAATCTCTGATATGGTTGGTAGTATTTGTAAGTATGAACCAGCCACACCCTGTTTGCTTAAGTTCAAAGATGCTCTGATGCACTATAGAGTTTTTCTCCCAGAACCAGCTATCAAGATGTTCTTTGTACCTGTGGTAGATTCTGGCCCCCCAGGTGGAGTTCTTGAGTGCCTCAAGCTTTAGGAGGGACTTTATAGTTCCTGGGGGGTTTCTTGATCTCTCTCACCACTGAGGATGGGGGAGGAGCAAGGCAGTTTGTGTCTGGGTTGTGGGAGCCCAAAAGGCTTTGCAAAGCCTTGGCAGGCCTCAGAAGTTGCTTTTCTGGCCACTAGGGGGAGGCGCCGGTAGGAGGTTTAGGACAAGTGCCCCAAATGGGGAGGGCTGTTTGTTGGGGAGGGGACTAAATGTTTGTCTGTTATGGCCCTGGGCTGGGTTCTTCCTGCCTTTATCCAGTAGCACATTTTTTTTCTGTAGGGAGAGGTAGGTGCTCTTCCAAATGGCCACTTCTTTGTTCCCTACACACCCTGTAAGATTGAGTCAGTAAATGCTGTAAAGGGCATTCAAATTCACCTCCCTGTCAGTAGGTGGCACTTGCTGGAAGGAACAAGTTTCAGTGTTGTTTTTGGGTCCTGTAACTGGCTCTAGTCCCTCAGGAGAAGCACTTGATTGCTTCAGGGGGTGGGTGGGGCCCTGGAACTCCCAGGTTAGTCCCTATTCTCTGACACAGCAGGGGCAGGTGGGAAAGTGTGGCTGGGTGGGGCTGGGTTGGGTCAACTTGCCCCCAGACTCTACAAAAGCTGGCAAGGTAGCTGCTTTGGTAGGGGTCAAAGATCTGTTCCCAACTTCTGGGCAGAGCCACTAGGGAGAGGCTAAAGTGGCCCCACCCAACCCGAAGGTCTGCCTGTGGAGGCAGGTCTGCTGAGGTTCACAATCTGGAAGTCTGCAGTGGACCTTGTTCCTATCCTGCCTCCTCTGCTCCACAGTCTCCCCCCAGCATCTGCCAGCAGGCAGGACCTCAAACCAGCCAAGTGTCCCCATGGCTGTGCTATGGGGTGGGAGGTTCCCTGCCCAGCATTTTGGCCTGAGCTGAGATTGTGGCCCTCCTACAGAGGAAGGGGTGCCCAGCAAGCACGTTGCAGATAGGACCCACACTGCACTCTCCCTCCTGATCTGCCCACACAGGCTCCCTCGCCTCCCAAGACCAAGAAGATCAATCCCTGACCATGCCAGGGAGAAGCATGCTGGTCCTGAGTCACCCACAGGGTGCCTGTATGGAATCAATGTCCCTCTGCCTCTGGGTGTGCCTAGCTCTGATGGAGCCACTGGGAATCAATGTCCCTCTGCCTCTGGGTGTGCCCAGCTCTGATGGAGCCACTGGGAATCAATATCCCTCTGCCTCTGGGTGTGCCCAGCTCTGATGGAGCCACTGGGCAAACAGCACCAGGGAGAGCCGGCAAGCAGGGAGCTCACAGGCCAAGCACCCCTCAGTATGTTGCAGGACCCCAAGAAGGAAGGCCTGAGTCCTACTCTCTGTGGAAGCCTGTGTGTGGTGTGGCGGCTCACTTGTCTCTCTTGACAGCCAAAGGTTGGGGAGAAGAAGGAGAGGAAAAGAGTCTGGGTGGAGGAAAGCCAGCACTCTGGTCACCTCCAGCCCTCTCACTGAGAGGCAGTCTTCCCAGAATGTCCAGGCTCTGCAGTCACGCAGATCACCTGGGACCCACTGGACCCCTATAATTCCTACAGTCTGGACTGGAGTTGGAAAATGTCTGTGTGAGAATGAGCAGGATGAAACCTGAGGAGTTGAAGCCCCCTGGGGAGGATAAAGGTGTATAGTGATTTGAGAAGCAATATGGTGCCTGCTGTCTTGGCTCAGGTCTATGGGGCAGGAACACTCTGGGGAGCTGGGAGCCTGCTGTCCTGTCCACAAGAAGCTCCCAGCTCACTGATGGCAGCAGTCTCTGGGCTGTGTGGGCAGAAGGTCTCTCCAGCAGCTCAGGAGCCCACTGACAGTGAGAGATGCGAGGGAAGGAGAAATTAACCACTCCATCTACCCTTCTCACTGGTCTTTGAGCTTCTTGGGGGTTAATCACCACCGATATTTTTCTTTTTCCAGTTCTGCTCTCCAACCTCTTCCCATGGAGTCTCCTGTAAGTTCTGGAACTCTTCCTTCACACCCATAGCCAATCTTTGTCTGTCTGCCTGTTTGCTTTTTCTCTTTCATCTAAAACATTTCTTTCTTGCTGGGATGCTCTGGCAGCTTGTGTCTCTGGTCTACCATCTTGCTGCCAATCTCTCTGCTACTTTTAATAGGACTGAAGAAAAATCAAGGCACTAAACTTGAGAATCCCAGGAAAAATCCTCTTCATAACTGTGCCATGTTCACTGTCCACTCTGGTCTCTTTTCATCTACTTTCTGAAATGGATTATTTATTATTGGGGTGGGAAGAAAAGGAAGCAATTGGCCCCTCACACACCCCTGATCTGCTAGTCTCTTGCTCTGAAGCTCAAAAAAAATGATCTGAGACTACTCAAGGGGTTGTGGGTATATGAGTTCATTTTTAATCTATCTGTTTTTTGACAAAATGTGCTGGTTCTTGGGGAGGAATCTTTCAAGTTGATTTAAGTTTGAGTTTTAAAGCAGTGCAGTGCAGAATACTTAAAATGACTGGAGAGGGGAGCAAGGAGCTGCCTTTACAGTCTTTATTCAACCACTTAGATTTAAAGGAGTGCATGTGGTGGGGAAACTCATTTGGATAGTTTGTCTTAATACACTGGGCCATAATTTATATACATCTGACAATGTGTATATTGCTTAGTTTTCAATGATCTACCCAAGGATTTGAGGGTCTTGGGGTGAACCTTGTGAGGGGTGTCTTTACCTCTGGGGGCCCACTTATCAAGCCCAGCTGGAGAGATGCAGGCAAAATGACATCTGCTGGTCATCTTCCTGTGCCTCTTTGGGTCTCAGGCACTGGAACACCTTCCTTAACATCAGAGCACATTGTCCTTGGGAAGCCAAAGGAGATCAGCATTTTCAAAATCAGGATCAACTTTGAGACTTGAAAATGGGCTGCAGAGATGAGCTGCCCTCCCTCCATGTTTTAGAGATCCCTCAGAATCTGTAGAGTTGTGGCTCTCTTTTCCTGCTTCCTTCTTGTCACCCTTGCTCTTACAGACACTACTACCCAGCTTTCCTCAGCCGTCTTGAGATTGGGATGGTCTGCACCAGCATTTGCACGAGATAGGCACATTGAACTTGGGAGTAAAATCCTCAGTTCCAGTCCTGGCTTTTTCCCTTAAAAATCAATCACAGCAACTCTCTGGGTTTGAATTTTGCCAGTGGTAAAATGAAGGAGTTGAACTGGGCGAACTCTAAGGTCCCTTTGAGACCAAATAGCCAAAGAGTTATTTTCTTTAATACCAATTCCATTGAAAGTGCAGGGAAGAGAACCCACAGGATGTTTCCTTGGAGTCCATGCTGATTCTCACTCATGGCAATGACCATCCGAATCAGTACTGCAAACTTTAATGTGCATTTGAATCGCCTGGGATCCTGTTCAAATGCAGATCCTGGGTCAGCAGGTCTGGGGTGGGGCCTGAGGTTCTGGCTCTCTGGCAGCTCTCAGGTGGCATGGCGAGGCTTGGGTCACCAGACTTCAGACTCTAAGCTAAGTGAGGCTCAGGGCTCGGTGCATTTTGCTCACTGGTGGCCCCTGGCGCAGCCTGGCTCAGAGTGCCCGGTTATACTGTGTTTGAATAAATGAATACAAGAGGATATTCAGAGGGACGGATGAGCCACAGTGGTCAGATCTCATCCTCATCGTTTTACTTTCAACTGGGTTGGAAGCTTCTTGCAACAGAACTGGCTCCTTGCCTCCTGGGCCCTGTACTGTTGTGGGGGCAGAAGGTAAGTCAGAGACTTGGGGGAGTGGCCAGCGAAGAGGACATGTCCCACTGCCTCTGTCCCCTAAACGCTGGCTGCAGCCCCCCAGCCTGTCCACTCATAAGCCTGCTTTTCTGCCGTAAGTCTCTCCTTGAGGTCCACTATGGCCATGGCAAAATATCTTGGGTGCGAGCAGGGCCCCCCACAGTGTGACTGTGGCTCCGAACATCACGGTTCTGTGGAAGGAGCTCTGGCCTGGAAGGCACAATGCAGGGGGTGATTCTGGCTGGCCCGCTGACTGGGGCAGTAGATGCAAGTCAGACGCTCTGAGCTCCGAAGTCGGGAAGGCCCTTCCAACCTAGCTGGTTGTGGGAGGGCAAGCTTTGTGGGGTGGGGTGGGGGGGCTGTGGAAGCTGCAATGTGTAGGATGCACGTGAGGATGGGTTTTTACTTTGTATGAGGGTCGGCCCTCTCTGGGGCCAGATAGCATACCGCTGGGTCTCTTGTAATCCCTGGCCTCTCTCAAGTGGGAGCCTAGAGAAGGTTCTCTCTCTCCCCCTCCCTTCCTCTCTTTCTTCTTCATTCTCTATTTCTTTATCTCTCTCTCTCTCTCTCTCTCTCTCTCTCTCTCACACACACACACACACATACACATGCACACACACTATGGAAATGTTTGCTTTCCACGTGTAAACTATTTTCAGTGCAGGGCTTCCCAGCCTTTGCTCATAAGACTAGTCCGGCCTTGCCAAGCTCACTGATTACCAGGCCTCTTCCCTGAGCCGTAGGTCTGGGTGGGCCCTGGGAATCAATCCTCCCAGCCCCTTCTCTTTCTCCTTCTTTGTCAAAAGGGCTCCAGCAGATTTGCATTTCAGGGATATTTGGGAAACAGTGTTTCATGTGGGGTGCTCACTTGGCTGCCCTTTCTCTGCCACCCTGGTTAGAATGCAGTGGCATGAGTGTAGCTCACTGTAACCTCAAATTCCTGGGCTCAAGCAATCCTACCGGCTCATCCTCCCCTGTAGGTAGGATTACAGGTGTGCACCACCATGCCTGGATAACTTTTAAAATTTTTTAGTAGTAATGGGGTCGGGCTTTGTTGCCCAGGCAGCTCTCCAACTCTTGGCCTCACTCTGATCCTCCCTTCTCACCCTCCCGAAGTGTTGGGATTACAGATGTGAGCCACCATGACTGGCCTTGGTTGCTCTTTGTATCACCTAGGAAACTTTCAAAAATCCCTGGGTTCAGGATATACCTGGGATTGGGGCAAGCATTTGTCTTGTGGACTGCTCCCCAGGGTGAAGAAGCACTGGGATGGTTTCCAACAGCCCCAGGAAGAACTCAGGGGCAGCCCACCACCTTGTGTGGAGGCCAGTGGTCCCCTAATGTGGCTGCACATTAGAACCCTTCAGGCAGCTTTTAAACCTCCTGATGCCCGGGTTACACCTTATACCAATGAGGCTGGAATGCCTGCAGGTGGGTGCCTGCAATTGGCATTTTTTAAAAGATCCCAGTGATCCCATCATGCAGTGGAGTTTAGGAAGCTCATCATGGGCCCAGAGCCTGGTCTTATTTGAGTGTAACTTTCAGTGATGACCCATACAGCCCATGATCTCTTCTCTGCTGCTACAGAGGACATGCTGCTTTTCACTTTTGTTCCCATGATCATACCATGGCTGCTAAGGGTGATTTTTCTGTGAAGGCTGGGCAGGACCCTGGCAAGTCCCCCCACGTGGAAGGGACATATGCGTAGACATCATCCTCTTCCTTGACACCCACGCTGACCCAGGACAGGGGCCGTTGCCAGGGTGTGACAGGACCAAGGAGAGAGCCCTCAAAATGACAGCTCCTTTGCCAGCAGGAGAGCCAGGCTTTGTGAAGCATGAACCTTACACAACTGTGAGGACACTCATTATGAACAAGAACACGGAACTCAAACACGGAATTAGATGAGAAGGCATATTTATTAAGAATGAGATGAGGCCAGGCATAGTGGTTCATGCCTGTAATCCCAGCACTTTAGGAGGCTGAGGCAGGAGGATTGCTGGAGCCCAGGCTTTTGAGGTTGTGATGAGCTATGATGACACCACAGCACACTGCACTCTACCCTGGGCATAGACTGAGATGGTGTCTCAGAAAAAAAAAAAAAAAAAAAGAATGAGACGAGAGAGTAGACACCACGTCACTGAAGCCTTGCAGACTCAAGGCTCTTTCTCCTGAGCTCTCAGTAGGCAATTGACCAGAAATGCCCGCATGAAGATGCCTGCCGCTAACACCCTGGTTGCCTCAACCCCTGGCAATTGCCAGTCCCCTGGGACCCATGCAAGTTGGGGACCCTGATTAAACATTTTCATTTCACTCACATCAAAATAAACCCACCTCCATCCTCAGGACGGTGGAATAGCAACAGTAACTGAGCACTGTAATCGTCAGGGCGGCCTTAAAAAATACTGAGGCCTGGGCCTCGCTGTTGGAGAATCTGATTGATTTGTTCCAGGGTGGCTGGGGCAGGGGTGTTTTGAGTCTCCCTGGGGATTGGGGTGGGCAGCAGGGCTGAGAACCCATCAGCACTGCTGCTAGGTACTGTTTTCGCTCCTGAAGACGCTTCCCCACTCTCTTTCCCCTGCTGTTCAGCCTTTCACCGACAGGGGATCTTGAGTAACTCATTCTACCTCTGTGCTAGGCCCCAGTTTTGGCCACAGCCAATGCAGCAGCCATCCCGGGCAGTGGCCCTTCTTCAAGGCACAGGACCCCCAGTCTAGAAGCAGCCTGGTTCCTTTGTCAACTTGATATCCACACTCCACGTGGATGAATGTTCATTCACCGAGACCTGGAGAAGAAGAGTCTTGTCTTTTTTTCTTTTTCTTTCTAATTGTGGTAAAAACATAGCATAAAATTTGCCATCTTAACCTCTTTTAATTGTAGAGTTCAGTGGTGTTAAGTGTATTAATATTGTAGTTCAATCGATCTCTAGAACGTTTTCATCTTGCAAAACTGACACTCTGTGCTCATTGAGAAACAGCTCTCCATCCTCCTCCCCAACCCCCAGGCAACCACCCTTCTACTTTCTGTTTCTGAGTTTGATTTCCCATAGGTGCCTCATATAAGCGGAATCATACAGTATCTGCCCTTTTTGTGACGGGCTTATTTCACTCAGCATAGTGACCTCACAGTTCATCCATGTTGTAGCATAAGGCACAGTTTCCTTCCTTTTTAAGGCTGCATAATATTCCATTGTATGTATCTAACCCATTTTGTTTACCCATTCATCTGTTAATGGACACTTGGGTTGCTTTCACCTATTGGCTCTTGTGACTAACGCTACAATAAACACGGGAGTGCAATGTCTCTTCAAGATTATGCTTTCAATTCTTTTGCTTATACACCCAGAAGTGAGATTGTGGGATCATATGGTAATTCTATTTTTAATTTTTTGAGGAAATTCCATACTGCTTTCCATAGCAGCTGCACTATTTTACATTCTCACCAACAGTACACAAAGGTTCCAATTTCTCCACATCCTTGCCAACACAACCCAGTTGTTTTCTGGGTAATTTATTTTTTTATAGCAGCCATCCTAACGGGTATGAGGTGATATCTCATTGTGGTTTTGGTTTGCATTTCTCTGATGATTAATGATGTTGAACATCTTTTCATATGATTCTTGGCCATTTATATATCATCTTTGGAGAAATGTCTACTCAAGTCCTTTGCCCATTTTTTAGTTGAGTTGTTTTGTTGTAGTTGAGTTATGAGAGTTATTTATATATTCTGAATATTAACACCTTATCAGATATATAGCTTGCAAATATTTTCTCCTATCCTGTTTATTGTCTTTTTGCTCTATTGATTGTTCCCTTTGACATGCAGAATTTTTTGATGTGGTCCTAGATGTCTATTTTTGCTTTTGTTGTCTGTGCTTTTGTTGTCATGTTCAAGAAATCATTACACTATCTAATGTCTTGAAGCTTTCTCTCTGTGTGTTTTTTTTCCTAGAGAGTCCTAGAAAAAAGCTTTTTTTTTTTTTTAAAGTTTTAGTTCTTACATTTTGGCCTTTTATTGAGTTAATTTTTGTACATGGTATAAGGTAAGGTCTAACTGCATTCTATTGCATATGGATGTCCAGTTTTCCCACCACCATTTTTTGAAAAGACTGTCCTTTTCCCATTGTGTGGTCTTGCTACCCTTGTCAAGTGGGGTCTCTTCTTTGAGTATGACATTCATTACTTTTGTTACCAGGGGAAAAACTACTGCCCTCTTGGGATACATGCACCCTGCTGATTTGACATGGTTATATCATCAAACACAAGATCTTTCTTTATGAACTTTTCTTTTTTAAATTATTTTTTATTCTATTATTTCATGTATCCTTTTTTTGAGGGGGGCACAGTGGTTTTTTATTACAAAAATAGAAGAAAAACTTCAAGTACAATTTAAAGGGAAGCATAAATAGAAAAACAAAATTTATGGACTTCTATTCATTGAATCCATGTTTTTAGAATTAAATTGTCAATATTATAACAATAAGAACATCAACAAGTAAGATTTTCTATATGCTTAACGCAGCCCCGGGGTTAAAGCAGGAGTGAGGCAGATACGACTCTCACGGCAGTTACTGTGTTTTTTTTTTGTTGTTGTTGTTTTGTTTTATCTTTTTTTTAATTTTAGTGTATTATGGGGGTACAAGTGTTAAGGTTACATATATTGCCCATACCCCCCCTCCCCCCTGGAGTAAGAGCTTCAAGCGTGTCCATCCCCCAAACATTGGATATCTCACTCATTGTGTTTGTATCCTGTTAGTCAGGTTTGGCAAAGTGTGGTCTATGGACCAAATTCTGCCCTCTGCTTTTTTTTTTTTTTTTTTTTTGAGATTGAGGTGAATTTCATATAACATAAAATTAACCATTTTAAAGTATACAGTCAGTGGTCCAATCACAATAATGTGTAACTACCATCTCTCTTTATTTTCAACCCTTTTTCATTCCCCAGAAAAGCACCCCTACCTATTAAGTAATTACTTCCTGCTGTCCCTCCCCTTGCAACCAGTGGCAACCACTAATTCACTTTCTGTCTGTCTGGATTTACCGATTCTGGATATATGATATAAATGGAATTATATGACCTTTTGTGTATAGCTTCTTTCACTTTGCATAATGTTTTCGAGATTTGTTCACATTCTAGTACATGTATCAGTACTTCATTTCTTTTTATGGCTGAATAATATGCCATTGCACCTCTCCCTGTTTTTGTAAATAAAGTTTTCTTGGCTATAGCCCATTACATATTCTCTCTGGTTGCTTTTGCATTTCAGTGACAGAGTTGGGTAGTTGCAACAGAAAACACAGAGCCTGCAAAGACTAAAACATTCACTGTCTGGTCTTTTACAGAAAGAGTTTGCTGATCCCTGCTATAAATAATAATTCTGAGGAACTTTATTATGATACTGTCCATGGAAATTCTGAAGTTTCAGTGAAATTTATTTTTTATCATGATATAATTTTAAGGTTCAGCTGGATGAATAAATATGATAGAAAGCCTACAGAAATTTTGAAAAAGAAGAGTAGTTGTGGAAGATTTGCCCTACAATATTGTAAAATATGTCATGAGCTTTAAAAGCTAAAGGATTTGGTACTAATGCAGAAGTAGGCAGGCCGTAGAAAAGACTGGAAGCTGGGAAAGGCATGGAAACATCTAACGGAGGGGGTATTTCTGACCAGTGGGAGAAATGGATTACTTGATAGAGAGTGTAGGATGACTCTTACTGAGATGAGCCATACAGAACACATGAAGCTGGATGTCCCCCTACTCCTTTGAAATCTATTCCAGAAGAATAAAATATTTAAATGTATAAAAAGGAAACTGTGAACATACCAGAAGAAAACACTGATGACTATCTTAATAATCTTGTATAGAGAGATGCTTCTAAGCTTGACAGAAAAAAGACAATATAAAGCAAAAAATTGATTAATGTAACTAAAATTCAATAGAATTGCCTAAAATGTAAAACTTTTGTATGGCAAAAGCGCTGTAAATAAAACTTAAAAGATAGAATACAATGAACCCAGGAAGAGTACTTTTCTGTTATGGGCAAAGAGTTAATATCTCCAACATAAAAGTCTCTTCCCAGTGAATGAGACTCAGAATGGTGCAAAATAAGGAGGAAATGTACAAACTGGCAATAATGCAGTGAATGCAAATGGCCAGTGAGCATGGCATGATGGATGTTCAGCCTTGCAAATAGTTGATGCAAATGTACTGTAAATTTAAACATGATGTTATTTTTGTTGTTGTTTGTTTAAGTGACATGATAAAAAATTGAGAATCTCCAGTAATGGTGAGGTTGTGGAGAAAGGGGCTCTTTAATATTGTTGGAGTTAATATTTTTTTGGGAAATCTGACAACGGAGATCACATTTTGATATGTACATTTCTTTTGACCCTGCATCTTCATGTCCTGGATATTTAACCTATAGAGAACTGACACAAAGGTGTTCCTTGCTGCGGTGAAAACCTGGAACCAGCTCAATGTTGATCAGTAGGTTTGATAAAACAAGTAGTGGTATATCCATACAATGGATCTCCAAGAAGCCATTGCAAAGGAGGTAGAATTTTCAGCATTGATATAGAGATTTTAAGTACCCTTGTTGTTCTTTACCAAGCTGTGATTATATTTGTCTACCTTTTTTTTTTTTATAATTAAGAGATAACTTTTCCTGGATCCATTAAGATACGAAATCGTATACTTAGTTGCCAACCTAGTGGAAATGATGGACATTACATACATTTTACAATTTTGCTTATTTATTTTTACTAGTTATAAATATTACATTTAACATTATAGCAATAAAGACTTGAAACAAATCCATATTTTAGAAACATGGATTTATGTTTGTGTGTGTATGTCTATATGCACGTGCACACACATGCCCTTGTGCATGTGTACCTGTGTGTTTCTGTATCTATGCATGTGTGTGTGCCCATATGAATGCCTGCAGGTGCATCTCTGTGTGCATGTGTTTGTGCCTGTGTATGAGTGTAAGGTCTTTGGAGAACCTAACACCTAGCTGAGGATGCAAACATACTCCAACCACCTAGAGAAGTTGTTCTTCTCGTTTAAGATAGACTCAGGCAATTAATAAAGCAAGTAAGAATATAATCTCTATCTCCCTGAGGATAAGACTTTTCTACATGTTGGACGGCTTTATCTTCTGAATGGAGTAGCATGGGATGTGGATGCCAAGAAACCACAGATAAGTCTGATACAATTACTACTGAACCCTTTGGAAATTCTTACACTCCTTTTCCTGTTCTTCCTGGGGCTTTGCCCATTGCTTCTGCTCCTTTGGAATCAGTTCCACCTGCTAATTATGTTCCTGCCTGCCATTTCATCTCCACCCTCCTTCCATCCTGCTAGTCTGGTGCAAAAGGCAATGGGTATCCCAAACTGCATGGTGCTCTTGGTCTTTCTTACAGATACAGAAATTTATGAAAGGATAGGTTGCCTAGAGCGGTGATTGCCAAACGTTTTTTGATTGTTCATCCTTATAACTGAAATATTTTGATAATGAAGTCCCCGTATATGTGTGTTTATAAGCTTATAAACTGTGTACTCCTACTACTGTATTTACTAGATTAGATACATTTAAAAATATACAAAAAGGTGAAAATTCAAAAAGGTGAGATTTAAAAAAATATATAGGAATTTTAACATTTTCTTCCCACATCTCATGGAGGTCCTTTGGTGACTCGTAGACCAGAAGTGGGGAGGGGAGGGTTTTCCAAGTCTAACTTCAGAGGTTTCAAGGACACTACAAACTCTTTGCCCCTCCTGAAGGGCAAGGCTTCCTTCCATAGTGATCTGCCTGGGTCCCGCTGCCCACGGGGTCCCTGTGAATCATAGGACATTGCTGCTGCAAATGATCTGAAAGCTGTTTTCTCTTGCAGTTTCTTTCACTGCTTCCCTCACTGGCAGGCTTTGCTGCTGCTCTTCGAGCTCTCCTTATGTTCGCCCTCCTGCATTCTATGTTTCTTGATCAGGACTTGTGTTCGGCTGACCAAGTCCTAAATCATGCATGCACTTCCAACCCCTCTCCTCTCCCTTGTGGGCTGAGGCCCTGGTTGACATCCATTGATTCTGTAGCCATCTGGGGCTTGAACTTCTTTGCCCACAACTGTACAAACACTGGCTTTTTATTGCCTAGGGTGGTTGGTCGTGACAGAATGGGCCCAAGGTGTCAAGGAGTTTACCACTTTTTTTTTTTTTTCGAGACAAGGTCTCATTCTGTCGCCTTGGCTAGAGTGCAGTGGTATCATCATAGTTCACTGCAATCTCAAACTCCTGAGCTCCAGGGATCCTCCTGCCTCAGCCTCCCGAGTAACTATGAGTAGAAGTATGTGCCACCCTGCCTTCCTAATTTTTCTATTTTTCTTTTTTATAGAGACTTGATCTTGCTGAGACTAGTCTCAAACTCTTGGCCTCAAGCAATCTTCCTGCCTTGGCCTCTCAAAGTGCCGGGATTACAGGCAGGAGCCACAGCATCCGTCCAGTTTACCAATTTTGAGAAGGCACAGAAAAGCAAGGAGGTAGAGATACACAACCTAGGTGGTACCTGTACACCAGAAATGTGAGACAGAACACAGTGCACCTGACGGGCACCTCTAACATGCAAGTCCCATGGGAGCATAGAGTTTTTTAACCAGTCTCCTATTCTCAGCACCTAGAGCAGTCAGTGCCTGGCATAGAGGAAAGGTTTGTTGAATGAATGAATGATATAAATTTTATTGTGGATTGGTACCAATCAGACCTCTAGATTGCTTACTCTGGGGTCTGAAATAGCACTTTACTGCACACTCAAGTTGGTTTTCTTCCAAACTAGGATCAGTAATGCAGAGAAGCCAAGGCTCAGTTTTTGGGTATAGTCTCATTGATTTACTCGAATTGAAAAGCAGAACTCTTGAGCAGGAAACATCCTCACACCATTTCTAGCAGTTCCTCCATCCAGTGCAGTCGAAGCTTTGCTAGTACCCTGTGGGAGGCCCTGTCCTCCTGGGACTTGATTTCATCATTGTGCTTTTTCATTGCTGGACACAGTTTTTCCTTTCTTCCCGCTGCCTTCACATCTTTTAGTTCCTCTGGCCCCTCTGCCACCACCACAGATAAACTTTCACTTGATCTGGGATTCTCCCCCCGCTCTGACTTTTCAAAAGGAAATTCAAAAATTAAAAGAAAAACTTATTGTGGTCAAAAGCACATAACATAAAATTCACCATCTTAACCATTTTTCAGGGTATAGTTTAGTAGTGTTAATTATATTCACACTGCTGGGAAACAGATTCCAGAATGTTTTCATCTTGCAAATCTGAAACTCTGCACCCGTTAGAAACAACTCCCCTTTTCCTCCTCCTCTCAGGCCCTGGGAACCACCATTCCACTTTCTGTTTCTGTGCGTTTGACTACTCTAGTCATGTGAGTAGAATCACACAATATTTATCCTTTGACGACTGGCTTACTTTTTTTAGCACGATGTTTTCAAGGTTCACCCATGCTGTAGCATGTGGCAGGGCTTCCTTCCTTTTTAAGGCTGAATAATATCACATGTATATTCCATATTTTCTTCATCCATTCATCTTTGGATGAACATTCGGGTGCTTCCCTGTCTCGACTATTGTGAATAATGGATCAGGGACCTTGGGTGTGCGATTTTCTCTTCAAATCTTGCTTTTGATTAAATCTTTTGAATATATATCCAGAAGTGGGATTGCTGGAGCGTATGGTAATTTTATTTCTAATTTTTTGAAGAACCTCCATACAGTTTTTCATAGCAGTTGCATCACTTCACAATCTTACCAATAGTACGCAAGGGTTCCTCGCCAACACTTATTTTCTTTCTTTCTTTCTTTCTTTCTTTCTTTCTTTCTTTCTTTCTTTCTTTCTTTCTTTCTTTCTTTCTTTCTTTCTTTCTTTCTTTCTTTCTTTCTTTCTTTCTTTTCCTTTCTTCCTTTCTTCCTTTCTTCCTTCCTTCCTTCCTTCCTTCTCTCTCTCTCTCTTTCTTTCTTTCTTTCTTTTCTTTCCCTTGGTAATGGCTATCCTAATGGATATGAAGTGATATTTCATTGTATTTTTAAGTTTTTGAGGAAACTTAATATCATTTTCATAGGAGCTGCATTGTTTTCCATTCCCACTGATAGTACATAAAGTTCTAATTTCTCCACATTCTTGGCAACACTTATTTATTTATTTATTTATTGATAATGGCCATCCTAATGCGTATGAGGTAATGTCTCATGGAGGTTTAGATTTGCATTTCTCTGATGATTAGTTATGTTGAACATCTTGTCATATGATTGTTGGCAATTTGTATATCATCATTACAGAAATGTCTATTCAAGTCTTTTGCTTATTTTTAATCAGATTATTTGAGTTTGTTGAGTTGTTGGAGTTCATTTTATATTCTGGATATTAACCCCTTATCAGATATATGATTTGCAAATATTTTCTATCACTTTATATATTGCCTTTTTGCTCTGTTGATTGTATAATTGGATGCACAAAAGTTTTTATTTAAGTTTGACGTAGTCCTATTTATCTATTTTTGCTTTTGTTGTGTGTGTTTTTGGTGTCATATCTAAGAAATCATTGCCAAATTCAATGTCATGAAGATTTTCCTCTATGTTTTCTTCTAAAAGTTTTATAGTTTTGGGTCTTATGTTTAGTTCTTTAGTTCATTTTAATTTTGTATATGGTATGAAGTAATTGCCCAACTTCATTGTTTTGTATGTGGATATCTAGTTTTTCCATCACCATTTGTTGAAGAGACTGTCCTTTCCCCATTAAAAGGTCCTGGTGTCTTTGTGGAAGATCATTTTACCATATAGGTACAGGTTTATTTCTGGGCTCTCTAGTCTATTTTAAAAGTCTGTATGTCTGTTTTTATGTCAGTACCACACTGTTTTGATTTCTCTAGCTTTGTAATATGTTTTGAAATCAGGAAGTGTGAGCCCATCGTTTTCAAAATTTTCAAAATTTCTTCATTTGCAAATTTTTTTTGTCTATTTAGGGTCCCTTGAGATTCCATTTTAGGATTTTTTTTTCCTATATGTGCAAAAAATGTCATTGGGATTTTGGTAGACATTACATTGAATATATAGATTTCTTTGGGTAGTATTGACATCTTCCAATCCATGGATATAGGATGTCTTTTCATCTATTTGTGTGTTCTTTGATTTCTTTCAGCAATGTTTTGTAGTTCTCAGTTTATAAGTCTTCCATCTCCTTGTTTAGGTTTATTCCTAAATATTTTATTCTTTTTAATGATATAAATGCAATTTTTTTCTTAATTTTCTTTTCAGATAGTTCATTGTTAGTGTATAGAAATGCAACTGACTTTTGTGTGTTGATTTTGTATCCTGAAACTGGTGAATTTGTTTATAATCTTTAGGGTTTTTTTTTTTTTTTTTGAGATAGAGTCTCACTTTATTGCCCAGGCTAGAGTGAGTGCTGTGGCGTCAGCCTAGCTCACAGCAACCTCAAACTCCTGGGCTCAAGCAATCCTGCTGCCTCAGCCTCCCAAGTAGCTGGGTCTACAGGCATGTGCCACCATGCCCGGCTAATTTTTTCTATATATATTAGTTGGCCAATTAATTTCTTTCTATTTGTAGTAGAGATGGGGTCTCGCTCTTGCTCAGGCTGGTCTCGAACTCCTGAGCTCAAATGATCCGCCCACCTCGGCCTCCCAGAGAGCTAGGATTACAGGAGTGAGCCACCGTGCCCGGTAATCTTTAGGGTTTATATATATAAGATGATGCCATCTGTGAACAGAGATAACATTAATTCTTCCTTTCCAGTTTGAATGCTTTTAGTTTATTTTTCTTGCCTAATTGCTCTGGCTAGAACATCCAGTACTATCTTAACGGAAGTGGCAAGAGCAGATATCCTTGTCTTATTCCTGATCTTAGAGGAAAAGGCTTCTGATTTTTATCATTGAGTATGCTATTAACAATGGGATTTTCATATATGGCCTTTATTATGTTGAAGTGATTTCCTTCTATTCCTAGTTTGTTGAATATTTTTTTTAATCATGAAAAGGCGTTGAATCTTGTCAAATGCTTTTTCTGCATACTGGAGGAATATCATATGTTTTTTATCCTTCATTCTGTTAATGTGGTGTAATTCTGCTATTCTTTGTATAGTTCCTGGATCTTGTTAAATCTTTCTTTCTAACCTTCAGCTCCCTGACAACACCCTCATTATTCAGTAAGGATTTTTTTCAATATTTTATATGTTGTGACATATTAATTTCTTTGAACACATTTGATTCTTCTAGCACCTATCATTCGAAGCCTTGTTTCGGAGAACAGGATTCTGTTTTTTTATCATCATCCAGCCCTTTTTTATAAAACTTTTCTCTGCATTCATATTTGACTCTTTTCTATTTTTAACCTTTTCTCAAATTCCTATGTAACCTCTTGTGTGTCCCCCAGAAAATTTATTCAAACCCTTTTTCTTTTCTGTAAAACTGGTCAATATGATGACCCTCAGTGAGACAATATTAAAACAATAGTATCTGGAACTCCACATTGTCATGCATGCTGATACCACCTTTTCATCTTTCAACATGGGTATTTTCTGAGCCTATGCAACTTAGATGCAGATCTTGAGAATATCCTTGGTTACCAATGCAAAAAAAAAGTCAAGCAACAAAACAGAACAATATGATAATTGGACCTAGGAGATATTTGGAAGGGTAAGAGTTTTATTTTTAAAGTCAAACTATACTTTTAAAAGTTAAGTAATCCTATTTTATCAGTGCTTTATTTATAGTTATGATCAGTTCCATTCAGAGAGAAATGTCTAAAGAATTAAATCATAAATGAGGGGAAAACAGCATGGAACAAAATTGAAAGGATACAAAGCATGAGAAATATCTTATATATATATTTTTTCTTTTTTCTTTTGAGACAGGGTTTCACTCTGTCATCCAGGCTGCAGTGCAGTTGTTTGATTGTAGCTCACTGCAGCCTTGAACTTCTGGGCTCAAATGTTAAGCAATCCCTGTGCCTCAGCCTCCCAAGAAGGTGTGACTATTAGGGCTGTGCCACCACACCCAGCTAATTATCTTTATTTCTATGTTTTTGTAGAGATGGGGTCTCACTATGTTCCTCAGGGTGGTCTTGAACTCCTGGCCTCAAGTGATCCTCCTGCCTCAGCTTCCCGAAGTATTGGAATTATGGGCATCAGCTACTGTGCCTGACCAGTCTTGTCTTTTCTAATGCTCATGTTTCCTAAGTGCTGCTTTCTGGAGAGGCCGTGTGTGGGCAAAGAGTACAACATAAGGGGAGTAGCACTCCGTCCACCACAAAATGCTGTTCACCACAAGTATTTTCTAAACATTGTCATAGTTACACTTCCCTGTTATTAGTTATGTATGACAGTGGTATTAATGAAAATAGCATGTCTAAAACCAAAAATTTACATAAAGCTTTCTATTGGAGGATCATGAAAGCTAGTTGAAAAAAATTCAAAACTCTAGTTTGGGCATTTTCCAATTAAATATATTGGCAATTGGGTCTTGTTCTACCTTTTTCTTTAGAAAAGTGTTTTTATTTTTTGATCAAAAGCCTTTTTCCGGCCGGGCGCGGTGGCTCAAGCCTGTAATCCTAGCTCTCTGGGAGGCCGAGGTGGGCGGATCCTTTGAGCTCAGGAGTTAGAGACCAGCCTGAGCAAGAGCGAGACCCCATCTCTACTATAAATAGAAAGAAATTAATTGGCCAACTAAAATATATATAGAAAAAATTAGCCGGGCATGGTGGCACATGCCTGTAGTCCCAGCTACTTGGGAGGCTGAGGCAGCAGGATTGCTTGAGCCCAGGAGTTTGAGGTTGCTGTGAGCTAGGCTGATGCCACGGCACTCACTCTAGCCTGGGCAATAAAGTGAGACTCTGTCTCAAAA